>CM043020.1:39460509-39705148 GCA_023690525.1 Holotrichia oblita
AATACTTTGTCACTCAATGTTTTCAAAACATTAAAATTACACAAACCAGTTTAAATCAGCTTTCCATGGAATTCATAGAACAATAATTTTATTAAAGAGCATCACATGCGAACATATAGTTTTAGAGCTAGACGTGATAATATATTTAATACTACTTCCGCCTCCAATCAGAATCTAAGATAGCTATGATTGCAGATAATATCCATTTTATCCAAATATTTGGAATAATATGTATAATGACTAGACTCGGCAAAGAGGATCAAGTTTCAGTGTAGTGTGGAGAACAACGTGCTGAATGGATCTTTCAATTCACCTTCACAAATTTGTCTTAGTATAAGAAAATCTTAATCTTTGTCAATAACACTTTCAAATTTTCATATTACATACTCATTTGCTTTTGCCTTCTGCCCCACATAGGTGTGAGTGAACATCGTCCACAATTTGAACAGAATCCACAAACGGCGTCGAATCATTTTTTAATTTCTCAGTTCCTTCCGCCAGTCCATAGTAGTTGCGAATAGTTTCTAACTCATTTTTTACCTCACTATCTCGGCATATTTTCTGGCCGGCGGGTCTCGGGTCGAATTGTTAAACTACCTTCTTTACATTATCAAAATGTTCGCAGTAGTAAAACACAGCCTTTATCCATGTTTACCAATACGTAGTAATCGGCTGTGGTGGTACAGGCACTTTGGGATACAATTCGTGAAACTTTTTATACGTGTTGGTGACTTTAGAAACACTGCCCTCGTATGAGCTATTCAAGCATTTAATCGTGGATAACATTTAGGTTTCAATTGCGCTACAATGTTTAAAGTATGGGTTTTACATGTTACATGTAACAGATTGCCACACTCTTCTGTAAGAGATCTGCCTAAGCAAAGCATGTTAGCGGCAACGACACTCACAAACATTAAAAGTTGTTTTCTTGAAACTTGAAATTTGTTCAATGGGCTCAACATCACTTTTAAAATTTCATCGCTAGTACATTTTGCAACACTTTTGGAAGCAAGTAAGATAGAGGATGATGGTTCAAATTCTTCCATTGTATGTACCATCACATTCACCACAGAATTTTTTTTGTCGATCGGTTGTTTTGTCCACATAGGTATAACCACCATTTTTTATCTCTCAATTCTGCTTTAATCCTTCTTTCAACATAATCACGAGCAAATGTCGTGACGTTTTATCCGAATTGGTAATGTATATTCCGTATACTTGCTTCAGTAGGAAACAAATGCTTCTTGGTCTAGTAAAGTGAATGGTAGATTACATAGAATAAAACAAACAGCTATATAAAAGGTTAATTGTTCGCTGTATCGTTTGGCACAGATTGCATAACAGTGTTTTATACTTTGCTGGTGCTCGTCAAATAGTTGTCGCACCTTACAACTTTAATTCTAACGCCTTCGTATTCTAAATCTGGCATACTCGCTATTACGTTTTCCAGTGTCTTCGAAATACCTCCTTTCCGAAGCGTACCTGAATGCGAAATTTTCTAAGTATGTGTGTACTTGTAAGCACTGACAGCGTCCAGTGGAATAATATTGAACAAGCGTGCTTAGGTACGAACGCTCGACTTTCCGTGCCAGGCGCTTCTTCCCACTACGTTGCTCTCCGCACTGCACTGAAACTTGCTCTTCTTTGCCGACTCTAATAAGAACATAAAACATTGTTAGCAAACTACGAAAGATTTCGAGAAATATGGGTTGTAAACTAAGGTTTAGCATTGGAGATGTTAGAAAAATCCTTGTATCCTATTGACGCTATAACACGAGTTACATTGTCAGATTGAACATTTAACGCGGTGGTAGGAGTACATAGGAGCGTACAAATTTGTTGTATTTAAAAGTTGTATGACCCATATAAATATAAAACAACAATTATTTAATAATAATAGTTCAGTAAGCTCCGCCATCAATACTATTTATAAGCAATAATAGAGAAGAGCTTGTGAGAGTAATAGAAAAATGTGTTGTACATTTCAAGGTATTGTTGATAGTTGGTATTGAGAATGCGTTGAAGTAAAACGCGAAATGTACATCTACCTATTTATACATTAATTACTATATTTTTGTGGGATCGGTTTTATTTATTTTGAAGCGTATTTCTAATGCTTTTATATTAATAGGAGACGCTGTGTTATGCTTAAAAGTTATGCTTAAAACCTGTTAATTTTAGCCCCAAGATTAGTTTTGGAGTTTGTGGTTATACTCCCTGTATATTGTTGGGACACGCTTACTTCTTTAAAAACGATTTCCAAAGAATTGAGACATGATACCAGAATTATCATATTTTTAGCTATTTTAAGTTTTATATTTTTTGTAATTCATCTCAAAAAGATTTATGTTATGTTGGTTACCCTCATTCATTTTAGGAAATCCAAAATCATTAAAATAAATAAACAGAAAAATATGACAAAATAGTAATAGTTACACAAATATGAAACTTCTAAAATAACTACCTTGAATACGAACTTGGTTTGATTGATCTAAATATGTACCTTTCTGTTATACACTTTCTTAAAATATCGTTTTTGTTGCTGTATAACTGTAGTTTCCACCTATCAGGTTTTCTAAAAGTCTTTATAAACCTTCTGAAGACGCTGATAGCATTTTTATCAGAGAGACGTCAAGTCCAAAGTTATTTATATATCACTCAAAAAGACTTCAGTGTAGTAAACAGTTACTTATTGTATTCATAAATATTTATATTAGAACAGGCGAAGATTTGCGAAGAAATAAATAGGTAGTACCACAAAGATTGAAAGCTATTAAATGTTCCTGAAGGTTATGTAGTATTAAATTTATTTATCAAGTAGTTTAAGTTTCAAAGAAGACTATACATGTTTTTTGTCTGCATTCATATTTTAGATATTTCATATATTTAGTGGTTTTAAAGTACTAAAGTATCCCATCCTCTAAATTAACATTAGAACGATGGGGAAAACATTTACTTACATTTTTATTCAGTGTTGATGTTTAGGTGACTTAAATTGCGGGTGTCAACAAAAATGAATTCTAAATGGAATACATTTTGTAGACTTTGTGGTAGTTTGATTTGTAAATTCCAATGGTCTAAAGCGATAAATTTCTACAATGTTATCAGCAGCGCTAAATTTCTACCTATCATTTTCTGCTAGACAACAACGCAGTCGCTGTAGTGGTTAGTGTGTCAATTTTATTCAGATATTTCCAATGTTAGTAAGGTATAAACCACACCAAATCAACAAGAAGCCGCATCCACTTTATCACCTGGCTCCATTCTTTCCCTTTCTCCAAAGCAAATCTTGCGTTGTAGAAGGGAGAAAAGTGAAGTCTGAAGAAAATGTCGAAGCGGCTGTATGTCGATTTGGCGTGGTAATATTCTGCACATATTTGTATTTCTGGGGATAGTAATATATTTTCTGTAATTTGCTTAGTGTAGTCGCTTTATTAGTAATAGAGAGCACATCATTTCTCGCTGTGCAGTCCCAAATATAATATAATGGTTTTGTTATATCTCCTTCCACTTTTCAACAAGAATTTAGCTGAATCTAATTATCCATTCTATTAAAGTAAGAAACTTGAAAACACTTTTACTGACATCAAAAATTTAATTTTCTATAATATTTAGCTTAACTATGTTTAAGTTATAATCTAGTAACAAATCTTATAAGAATCTTCTCCACCAGTTTTCAGTATCGTTGAATTTGTATTCTTATTGTCTTCCCCGGAATGTAGAAAACCGGCCGTGGATGTTTAAAATAGATAAAGTAACACTACTTCTGTTGACACAAAATATTGAACAAAACTACCTGAAATACCAACTTATAGTATGAAGCAAATGTCAGAAGACAGCCACAGCATTTGTCACAAATATTAAAATAGGAAAAGGATATTTTAGAGCTACACTATACTCGATGCTAGATGTTCTATATTGTAATACTCTGCAGAGACTGTTGAATAATTTACATTGTCAAATTACCTTTATATTTGGTTTCATCTAATATAAACAAGTGTAAATGTATTGTAGAATTAACAATAGTTTAATAAGATTGTGCTAACTCAGCAAATAGTAAAACAGGGAGAATATAACAGTAGTTTTGTATGGCCGTCTTAAAAATTGAGACGGTAGGTACATGTAGGACACTGTGTGTTTGTCTATTAAGTAAGCACAAGTTCAGCATGCGTTTTAAGTTGCATGATTTTGTTTCATCGGGACATGGTATGAATGGGACTGGCTATTTTTTCTTATACGTATACATAATACTTTAGGCTACTTTTTTATCTTCTATATACTTATTCATATAATTATAAATTTTATATATACACTATTCTTTTATCTTCTTTTTCTATAATTTCGCCGCAATAGAGACATCGCAAATCTCATTCGTATGTTACCTACAGGTTATGGAGGATATTATCAGCTCAAGAAGACCATCATGCGAAAGTCTAGCAGAGCAACAGCAACATCTACCGCTGCCAACCTATCCAAATTCACATCGAAGGTCTCCTAGTATAAGGTATCTAAAATTCATTTTCCTAATTGAAGACTGAATCAAAGAATATGAACATACGTATATTGCTTCTTTCAGGCGTGGAGGAAATTCACCAATACTGAGGAGTCCTTCGCCCAGAAAACCGTATCAACATACGCATCACGATATCGGTTTTTCGGACACTGTAACGAACGTTGTAGAAATAGTTAAAGATAAGAAAACGACGCAAAAACGATATCCAAGAGGTATGGTATAGAATATATTTATACGTTAAATACCCCGTGTGTTTTTTTTGTCTTTTGTATGTTATGGATGTTAATTGAATATTTTGAAATGCAAAGTTGTCCTTTTTCTATTATTTTCTGTATATTTGTTAGAGACATGTTAGAGAGCAATACTTTCAACATTTATTACAGTAATACTATTCTTATGTACATAAAGGAACGTTTTCGTATTTGTGTTGTAATTAACAAATGTTGCGTATGGTAATATGGATGGTACCTGTGGTGGATGGTGGATACCTGTCCTCATTTTCTTTCAAAAGAATTAGCAAAATTGGACACATACTATACATTCTTTCTGAGGTTCTCTATATATTTATTAATATTTGAAGGAACAACTTTATGGTTCGTAAGTACCTGTACTACAGCGACAGAAACTGTATACAACTTTTTACGAGATATCGTTAGGAGTTACGAGTAATAGTTATGTGCGGTTGTTTATGATACTGTTTAGAAATGCATAAACTACTACAAGTCTTACAGATTTTGTTACGATCACTACAGTGGCGGATAGAATTGTAGCATTAATCTTTGCATACTCGTACTCGACCGAAAAGTATGCAAAAGTTTCTTTGTTCTAAAATCGTAGGGTAGATCTAATCTGATTGCAACGGCTAGCACTATGACGAACTTGCAATAATCATTATATCCTTTAGTTTAAATCTTCTTCTCTTATTTGTAGATCAACAAGATTTCACATCTAATGTGTAGAGGATGGCAGTAAATTTGGTGAATCGTTTTTAACTAATTATATTAGGAAAATCGTTTAAGCAGGTTGCATAATAACGATTCATGTTAAAGTTAGGAAACAGGATCATTTGTGTGTTGGACAATGCACAACAATATTTTATTCAATCACAAAATACAAATCATAAAATCATCTATTAGTTGCTCTATATATGTATGTACAAATGCCTGAACAAATGTCCTGTCCTATAAAAGATAAAATATTTTTTCCACTACTAGCGTTAGAAGACGTCATTATTTGGTATGTTTTCGGGCCGAGAAGATGAATTTCTCTCCTAGTAGTCAATAATAAAAATTATCTCCTACTAGTAAATAATAAAAACAATTGACACTAATAAAATTATGATTACGAATGAAATCCGCAATTCAAGAAAAAGGTTAGGTTAACATTTAACATAAATAAACAAAGTAGGAAATACGTAATTTGGTAAACACTACTTATTAAAATAATAATTAATAGCGCAATTATGGCAGGTTATGTTAATTCCTGACGTACTGGCTTGCAATAAAATCTCGTACACCTAGTTTTACCTATATTGATTTCACCTTTTGTGACATTTCTAATTTGACGTTTCATTTCCAAAAGTGCACTATTTTTATAAGTCACCACAACCTCTATGCATAGTGTCACATCCGTCAAATCTAAAGTCAGCTTACATTGAAAAATAATCTTCAAAAATTAGCTTGCTTGACATTAAGGTGTACGAGATTTTATTGCAAGCCCGTGTACCAGTATTTTTCATACTCTATTTGATTTGCTTCTTTGCGGATTTCTGCAGGAGTACAACTACTGTCTGACATTTTTTTTTGGTATTGTAACAAGACATGAATAAAATCTCAATTTGACATTAAATGTTTATTCATTTGTTTTTACAGACTAACATGTTTTCTATGGATATCTTAAATTAAACATTTATCGGAACGGCTTATTATATTACATTATTATTGAGAAAGCGGTTAAATATGCTAGTAGTGGAAAAAATAGTATATAAACCACGGCAGAGAAGATTTTTCTCAGCCTCTTAGCCATTATTTCCCTCGACGCTTCGCGTCTCGGGAAATAATGCTACTCGGCTGAGAAAAATGTCTTCTCTCCCTTGGTATATAATTACTATTATTATACTCGTAGCTTACTACAATAAAATATTTTATCTATTTATTTGACCAAAAAAGTTAAATAACTAAAAGTAATACGTAAACGTAAGAATTGTTTACTACCATTTATTGTAAGTTTTGTACTAGACTACTGTCTGACATCATTCAGTAGAAACAAATTTGTTTCAATACTACAAATATCTCTCAGGGTGCCAAATTTCGTGCATTTCTATGATGTCTGTAGAGCATTTTTGGACGAAACGACAATCGAAATACATACCTGTTATTAATCTGGCTTGTCAGTGTGATAAAATGCAGTCATACATTCTACACACTTACCTAAGAAGAACAATTAAATTCTATATAGAAATCTACAGTTAACAAAAGATCAACAAATATTTTGTACGGATTTTAAAAATATGAATTAAAAAGTTTTATTCCAAAGGTTTTATTCGTTACATATTAACACACTTGGAAAACATACAGTAAGATTTCCGAAATGTAAACACTTGCAAGTGCCTAGTGGTAAGATATAATGATTTAAAGAATATCTACATGAATCTAAAGATTTAATTTTTGCTCTACAACGAATAATACAGTTTACCGCAGAACGAAACTAATTGCGATAACCGTCAAACAGAATACTCCATATTAGAGTCGGCAAAGAGGGTCAATTTTCAGTGCAGTGTGGAGAGCAACGTGGAGGGGACCGTTCAGTAATATTTACGTACTCGCATCATTTTTGTTCGTGACTTCCACAAGTGAGCATAGGCGATACATACGCATGAAATAATGACAAAAAGTATATTATATAATGTGCTGAAATATTTACTGTTTTAAGAAGCTTCCATGGAATCACAAACTGGGTGACAATTATTAAATATTTGAATCATTAAACATCTTTCCACACTTGCTTCAGTCAAATGACTATGGCGTGCGGAATGAATATTTTTTAATGATGACCCTTCCACATCGAGTGATGTTATATTTGCAAATTTAAAGTAGTCCTTGTGACAACTTAATGGATGTTTCGACGCACCTTCACAAATTTGTCTTAGAATGTGAAAATCTGAATCCTTGTCAATAACATTTTCAAATAACACATGATCACCAGTTTTTATCTTTCAATTCTGCTTTAATTCTCCTTTCAACATAGTCACGAGCAGATGGCATAACGTCTCTTGCCGATGGTCGACTTGATAATGTATAGTCGAAATACTGGATCCAGAAGGAGGCAAATGCTTCTTAGTCTAGTAAAGTGAACGGTAGATTACATAGAATAAAACAAACAGCTATATTAAATATTAGTTGTTCGCTGTATTGTTTGCCACAGATTGCGGAACAGTGTTTTATACTTCTTAGCTGACGTTCACACTTTCACCTCCTGGTATACGTCAAGTAGTTGTCGCATCTTACACATTTTCTTCTATCGCTTTCGTATTCTAAATCCGGCATACTCGATATTACCTTTTCTAGTTTTTTCGAAACGTACCTAAATGCGACATTTTCTAAGTATGTGTGAACTGAGAACCACTCACAACGACCAGTGGGAGAATACTGAACAAGAATGCTTTGATGCGGACGCTCGAGTTTTCGTGCCACTCTTCTATGTTGCTCACTGCACTGCATTGGAAATTGCCCCTCTTTGCCGAATCTACTCCGTACTGAAGTTTACGATGCACCTGGCTGTAATAAAAACTAAGTAAATATTGAAAGTCTGTTAGGTTCCTTAAATGGCTTATTTGATAGCAAATCGAATTAATATTTTTCACTAATTATATACAACAATCTTTGCTATTGTACTATTATGCAATACATCTTATTCACATCAACCAATATGCTCTTCTAATGTTGCTCTGTATTTGGTGGAAAGTATTGGCTATATATCTTTGAAAGAAAGGAGAATTAGTAAAAGCTATCGCGGCCAACAGATTCACACAATTCAACAGGAATTACAATTATTATTGCTCGCACTTTCGAACAAATATTGATTAAGTAACACGCACAATTTACAACAACAAAAATTTGAAATCTCCACATGTAAATATGTGGTTTCATTAATCTTTTATTCGGTTTCAATTCCAATATAAATTTAAATGTTAATTTAAATTTCAATTCAATATATTTATACTTCAAAACTAACTATTTATGACGTAGGCTAAAGTGATACGTCAACGTGTATTATTATATTTTATTGCAACTCTTCACAGGAAGGGAATACTTATTCTAAAGCTCAAGAAAAAATAAATATATTTCATGTTGAATTATTTAAATTTATTGGCTGCCACTCCAGTAAATTTCCAACTTTCCGCAAAATACTACTATATCTATGAAAGCCTGTAATGGTGATTCTAGAACAGCTTCTCCAGGCTATCGTTTAACATGTTAACTTCTATTGACGCCAGGTAGTTGACACCTCGTCGACAACACTCATTTTCTCATGCATATTTCAACCTTATTATTTACTCTTAATACAGGTTTTTAATCATTGCGCATCCTTGCAAACCAGATGTCTTTCAAAACGTTCTCATTATCGAGCAAGGATCTCCTTTACTAATTTTTGCGATTTCGTAAAAATGTTGGTTTTACAAACTGTACATTGGCTTAATTAGCTATCAATAAAAAAAAAATGAAATTATGTTGTTGCGTTTCGTACGGACCCACTTACAAACTTATTGTATTATATATACAAGCTATTTTTTACAATTCTAAAATTATAGATAAATAGGATTGTATTTTTTACAGGATATACCAACTTTATGTGACGTCAGTGTTTATCGCCCCACTGCCATTTTGCTATATAGCAATGATGGGCCGAGTGATATATTAAAAGAAAGCTCATTTCCCTCTCGTTCCAAAAATATTAATAACGTGCTATATTAATCCTTAAGTAGTATGGCTTACATTGCTAGCACTAAAGGTATGGCAGGGTCAAAATTGACCCTTAATTGTTTATGCGATATTTTTTTCTTTTAAATATTTTTAACCTTGAACACAAATATATGATTGTGGTTTTGTTTTAAAAGCACAAAAAGTGAAATACATACATTTATATAAGTTTTATTTGAAAAAGTAGCAAAAAATAGAAAATCTGTCAAAATCAACAGTGTATTCATGAACTATCTAATTAAAAAAAAAATTTCTTCCCCTTCGACGCCAATTTTGGTTCCGCCTGTGACTCTCTGTAAAATAAAAAATATTACTTCGCAAATAAAAAAACTGTCCAATATCTTTTTTGTCCATACTTTTCTAGACAAATTTGGCATCTGGTGATCGTTGTGCTATGATTTTTGCAGATGTGGCGGTTACAATTATTGCACAAAAGGCTTTCCTTTTTTTGGGAATATGGGCAGACATGACATCGTCCCCTTTTTATACCCCGTGCCCTTCTAACCTCATCAGGTTGTTCTTGTGCAAGTTCTACAACATTAGCAATCCTGCAAATCACACTGCGTAGTTCTCTTGCTAAGAATGTTTCGCGAACTCGACGCATCAGTTGCCCTTGGATAAGGTCACGTCCTGGAGACGTCAGAAATTGTCTGCTCTCCATGGTTTCGTTTTGGTAAATACCATTAAAAATTACATTGGAATTTACTCCTGCAATATCCATAATGCGGAACCATATGGCTTGAGGCCAACGTCTTGTTCGTCTTCCAACCTTATAATTGAACACTTCTGATCAAGTGCGTCTACACCACCTTTTGTTGAATTATAAAATTCAATAATTTCAGGCTTATTAGTATCATTGGAAATAGTGTCAGTGTGGTGCATAGAAGACAGTAGTAAAACGGCCCGATTTTTTTTTTGGCACGTATGAGACAAGAGTAATATCTTTGGTGAATCCGAATATAGATGACTTATCTGCTCTTTGTTTGTGAGGAAGAAATTCTGAAGGACGTTCTCGTTTGTTTTTCCTTACAGTACCAACGAATGTGAGATTGTGTTTTTGCAGTTCGGTTACTAGCTCCAGAGACGTGTACCAATTGTCTGCTGTGATATTCCTGTTTGAATTGGCTACTGGCGGAATGAGAGCCAGAACATCCCTTGTGGGAATAGCTAGTTTTCGGGGATTATTGACGTTTTGATTTTTTCCAATATAGATAAAGCCGTTTAACAGATAGTGCGTCCTAGCATCACAAAGACATTGCATCTTTAGGCCGTATTTATCAGGTTTATCCTTGAGATACATTCTGAACTGACATCTGCCCCGAAATGCTATAAGCATTTCGTCTATAGTCAGATATTCGCCGCAACTATAATTAGATTGGCAATTTATTATAAAAAGGTCAAATATTTCGGATATGGCCGCAAGTTTGTCATCGTTACTGATTCTTTCTGGTCTGGTTGCCTTGTCATCAAACCGTAAGGTACAAAGCAAAAAATTGAAACGTTGCAAAGACATGGTAGTCCGAAAAAGGTCTCGTCCTGTTCCATCTCTTGCAAATAGTGATTTCAAATTTTCTTGGTTCGATTTGAACACACCAGCCAAATACAGAAGCCCAAGAAATGACTTCATTTCAATTATATCAACATGATTAGTAAATTGGCAAGAATTATTACTTAGATTATATCTTACAGACATTTCCGTGATGCGTGCGTTAGTTTTTTCTATCAAAATTGCAAGAATGCCTTCGTCAATAAAGCAAGCAACTTCTTCAAGTTCAGTCTGTGTTAAGGGTTATCTACTGCCACTAGCAAAGGCCATTTCAAAATTTCCACACAAAGCGTTTTGCTACACTAACAGTATGGCAGGGTCAATTTTGACCTTAAAGCGTTGTTTACTCGGGAAATGCGCAACGCAAACTTATGCAATTTAATGTGTTAACTACTAACTACTAAACAACTAAAGCCACCTATATCGAGATAGCGTAATCACAAATTAAAATACTGCAGGGACAAAATTGACCCTGCCATATTACTTAAGGGTTAATAAGGAAACATTCTATAAAATTGAAGGACTATTAACCTATTTTTGTTTTGCACCATCACTAGTTCATCTCATGTACATATATACCTAATAATAATAATTTAAAACAAAAAACAGTAGAAAAGGATGAAAAAATATCAAAAACAGCATGGTTTGTGTACAAGACGTCATAACTGATTTAGTCTGAATTGTATTTGATAGTTACAGTGGTTAAACTGAATTAAGAATTTATTAGAGAAAGATCGAATGTATGTATATACCTACTAATGTAAATTAGATGCGGTGAAACGTACCTATAAAGAAGTAAATCATCTTTGCAGTGACTTGTATCCTCAACACCATCCTATAAGTAGGTCTACAGTTTTGAAGTCTAATGAACAGGTACATTTAATGAAATCGGTAAAAAGTGCCACGAATGCAGATCAGAGTTTAGATGTCCTATTAAATATCCAAGACAATCTTACAGCGTCTACATATAAACCATCAAGAAATCATGATATTAGCCGGAAGTTTCTACGAAATAGTAGGTATTTTGCCTAAAAATAAGTCCCACCTGTTTAAAATAAAAAACCACTAACAATTAGCTAAAGATGATTCTGATCGTAGATTAAAATTTTGTAAAAACATATTCGACAAAAATTAATGGACAAAGTAGTGATTTGTTAGGGTTTTTGGAAAGACGAAGAAATACACGTTTGTGTGATGATGATCACTCAACCTATGTTGCTATTAAAAAAAATGAAGATGCTGGCGATGCACTAAACACTGATGTCGCATAAATTGGATATAAGTTGAGTCGCTTAAAAATGCTGCCAGACTTTTTTGCCACCCTGTATACAGCGTTACCCGTACATAGCTGTTGAGCTACACGAATCCGAAGAGCACGTATCAATGTGTAGGTCTAAATCAAAAAAGAAATTTACATAGTTGTAATACATCAAAAAATTCTAAATTTTTGGCCCCAAAATACAGTTAAGGCCGGTCTTTGTTTATCCTATACTTATGTATTTATACAAATACCGCCGATTATTCAAGTTCACGCATATGCAAGTAAACATCAATAAGAAATTGTTAGATTTTATACATGGTGAATAGTCTATTGAAACGCAGCTGCGAGTTGCACGAGAAAAAAACAGAGATAAAACAAAAATGTGTGTGTTAGAATTCAGAAAGAATAGGTCGAAAGTTGGGTGACCTACAGAGTTGCTGAGTTTGCGAATTAGCTTTTCTCTGTCGTACAGCTGATCGTTTTTCTATTAGAAGTGCTGTTTTTATAAATACATAAATTCTGGATTTTAGTAATTTGTTATAATTATTTTCTTTTTATGAAATTTGTGGTGGTCCTGACAGGGACTGATGTATGTAGGTGAAACAGGACACAATATTTACTAAAGGTGTTCGAAGTGTCTACCATGAGCCGTGGTACAGGCATTAATGCGGCGGCGAAAGTTATTATGTACCCGCGTAAAGTTTGGCATGTCGTCGCGAATGCGTTCTGCTGCAACAAAAATGTGATATCGCAAATCTTCGGCATTTTCAATATCGGGACGGCGATCATACACTAAACTTTTCATGTATCCCCTCAGAAAAAAGTCCAAGGGATTTCGATCTGGGCTACGAGTTGGCCACGCAATGCGACTTCCACGTCCAATCCAATGTGGGAAAGTTTCGTTTAAATATCCTTGAACAGCTCTACTACTATGCGCGGATGCTCCATCGTACATATACCATCATTATCGTCGTATCGCCAATGGTATGTCATCCAAATACTCTGGTAATGCAACCCGGAGAAACTGTAAATACAAGTCTGCATTTAATTGTTGTGGGAGCACAGGTGGTCCAAGTAATTGATCGCCTACCAACCCTGCCCAACCATTTACGGATATTCTAACTTGCGAGGAGCCTTGCTGTATATCGTGGGGATTTTCGTCTGCCCAATGGTGAATGTTGTGGCAATTCAAAATACCATCTTTGATAAACGTAGATTCGTTAGTGAAGAGAATTACGGGAGCAAGATCTGGCTGTTGAACTTCTCTGCGCTGAAACTACTCGCAGAAGGCAACTCGGTGGGGAAAATCTAGTTGTGTTAACCTTTGCACGCGTTAGATATGGTACGGATGCAGTAAATTCGTTTTTAAAATATTATGCATGGTACTTTGAGACACATTTGCTTGCCGTACCAGGGTTGTTGTACTTACGGTGGGATTCGCTTCCACGCTGTTTAAAATTTCCTCTTCTGCTTGGAGTACTCTGCGTGATCTCTCAAAACCGTAACTTTCGAAACATGGAATTACAGATCCTGTTTCCCGAAGCCGATATACAGCTCCCACAATTGTCGCAGTCGACGGATGACGTCCATTTGAGAAACGCTCTGCGTACAAATTTCTTGCTGCAAGACTATTTTGCCCTGTTTCTTTATAAATTAAAATCATATCGATATATTCGACATTCGTATACCCTGCCATTGCGAACCCATGCATTCGCAGCAAACGTCGAGTGTATACTAAACAACATGTGAGTAGGTATATCGCAGCCTTAACTCCGATATGTTACATGCGTCAGGGCCGGACTCGACTAAAGAAAAATCATTTTCTCATTACTCCGTGCATGTAGAACCACAAAATTTTGTATTTAGAATTGACTAGTACGGATCCTTCACCCCTTTCTTTATTTTTAGCTATTTAAAACTAAGCCTGTATATAAAAGATAATAATGTTCAGTGAAAATTACTATACGCACACTATACAATTACTATACTAGTTAATACATTAAAACACTTGGCGAGATATTAAATGAAACTAGCTACTGTTAGTGTTGATACCTCTTATATCACTCACTATGTCGTTAAAAAAAGATTTAGCAGAATAGAAATATGTAATACTTTTTGTTTTGTTTCACCTCCAACACACAACTACATTGGATTTTGCTTTTATTGTACATTACTAATTATTTTTAAATTCAGGTTCGTGGTCGGCCTCAACGAGTCCTGCGCGAACACCTTCACCATCTGATGGTCATCAGCCTTACGGCTGGCATTGCGGACCAATGAGATCTTCACGTAGAGGCGTCTACGGTACGACTAGTTTATGCCAGAGATCTCGATCTCCTAGTCCAACTCACCCTGTGCCTCAGCATGGTCCACCTTCGATAGGTAGCTTATTACACAAATGCAAAGTTTCAAAATTTCACTAAAATGGATTTTAAGTAAACACATAAAAGATCATAAAAATAAAAGTTTGCTAGAAATGTGATTACAATTATTCCAGTGTTAACGAGAACCGCATAATAAAATACATGTGCAGGTTAAATTAATTGCTTATGAATAACGAAACGCAATTTCACCCACGCATACCAGCGAACCTTAAACCTTAGAAAAATATTTTGTTTATTAATTATTAATGATTATATTATAACTCTCCTGCAGATGAATTCATATTAATAATATCTTCCTATCGGCCATACTCAAGTCCTTGAGTACGTATAAATGTGTAAGTGGATGATTAGTAGAATACCTGTATATTATTTCATTTTAAAATTTCGTTTCTTGTTACACATTAATCTCTTTTGATATTCCCCACTTATCTACTAGCATTATTTTCGAGTTATTTTAGATTATCTTCCATTTTGCAGTAAAAAAATATACATATATTCTGAGGACTATCGGGAAATCCAGCAAATAAAAACCAAATTTTAAAGTGAGTTTTCTATTTTTTTAGCCAATATTTCGCACTGTGTTCAATGTTACTTTTCCAACATGTTAAAGTTGGACTTAAAAATTTTAACAACTTCAACATGTTGGAAAAGTAATCTATAGTCACCTGTGTTTTATAGTAGTTTATGTCACATATTTTCTCTCATCGAGTTTAAAAATGTTGTGCCCTGATGAAGCACTGAACACAGTGCGAAATTTTGGCTAAAAAAAATAGAAAACTCAATTTAAAATTTGGTTTTTATTTGCTGGATTCCCAGATAGTCCTTTGTTCCGGTATTGAACTCCAACGGCAAAGACTCCTTGTCTGTTTCATATATTCTAATATGCTTTGAGTCTGGCCAAAACTTTGTTAGAAAATTGAAATAATAAATTAAACGGGATACTCGCAAGCTTAATCATATGTATATTTTATTAGTAGTGCCTATTCAAGGTTTAAATAAGAATGTTATTTACCTAACTAAGAAAGGACTTACAAGCACTGCAGCTCCTCCACTTCCTGCACTCAGCTGCAGGAACAGTGTTTACATGTTCTAGTACGGTTCCTCTCTTTCGCGCGTTGTGGAGTAAATTATGCAGATATTTACACCTCATCAAATAATAGCGGCCCGTATGTGGAGGCTCCGTATAAGAGTCATCAAGTGTAAGGCGATCCGATTTTTGAGAAACCGCAAGTATCCCCTGCTATCATCCCTGTCGAGGGCGAAAGACTCCAATGGAAGCCTAGGACTATGTTAATATCCAGCCATATTTACGGGCTCAACACTCGGTGCTCCTTTCCCTATTTCCTCCGCAAAAGGCCCAGTCTCAGTAAAAAGACCAAGCCCTATGATACGATATACTATTTGTATATTCAATAAACCATCATTGATGTGCTACTGTAGGTACAATATGTGTTCAAGACCAAATCTTAAAATATTTATGAATTTTCGGGAAATGCATGGCAACATATAGCAAAATACAAAATAATATTAACTACCTGCAAAATTACGATAGATAGGTATCCATAGAGAAATCAAGAAAATTGACATAAAATGAGAAGAGCAATCTTAAAATGAATATACAGGATGTTCTATTTAAAACAACAAAATTGTATTACGTAGCACTAAAAATGACCGAGGCGGTCAACGAGGCGTTTAATTATACACAAACTAAAATCTTTTTTGCACATTATTATTATATTCTGTAAGTAATGTGACGCTAATAGTTTTATTTTTGTTGATCTACAAGAACTTACATTCTTTACTCTAACGGTAGCTAATTTTAACCGCAATGAGACCTTGTTGGTCTGATAAAAGAGCTTTTCTATCATATGTACAGTGCTGTCAAAAAACTGGCACATATATAATATACAGGGTGTCTCAGCGAGACCGTTCATTAGAAGTTTATGGCGTTCTGGTCAAAATATAAATTTGAAAATTTAAAATTATATATAGTCGATTATGTTCTCTTCAATGAAAATATTATTGGATTTCTAGTGCTTCCGGTTATACAGGATATACTTTATTATTTTTAATGGAACACCCTGTATATTTTTACATATTTGGATTCCTCTATGTATAAGCTTTATGAATATCTAAAAAAAATGAGACAACACTCGATTTTTCGGATATTAATTTAAAATTTATAATATACTTAAACAATATCTTGGAGTATATTTTAGCGCCGAGAACGGCTGTCTATATTGCGTGGTTACTTTACTATGGCACGTTAACTCTTCGAAATGTTGAAGAACCATAACTTCATTTTTTCAAATGACACTCATATTTTACTACTTATTCGTCTTCGGCGTCTAATTCTACATCTTCCATATCGCACATTAATAGTGTAGGAGATAATTAGATTTTTTGAAAAATACACACATAATTCAGCGAAGTTATCCAGTGTGCCATGGAAAATAAACGTTGTCAAAGATATTGTCAAAGTCTAACGTCAAAGTCACACTTCGTCGTTTGATGCTTGTGAATTAATAATTACGCGTTAAATATGCCATTACATTATTGCAATAAGGAGTTAGAATAGATAACAATAATAAAAACAATATTTACACCTTAATATTCGAAAACAGGTGCATAAGGCGGTTAGCAATTGGCCTGCAAGATCTCCAGATATGACACCTGTAGACTTTTCTCTTTGAGCACCATGTGTGCCAGCAGCATTCGATAGACCCTCTTCTCAAGATCTACAAAAAGCAAGACTTGAGGGTGTTTCTTCACGTTTAGTACTTTGCTTGAATGCAAACGGCCACCATTTTGAACAATTATTATAATTTATTTCTAGCTTTTTACACCCATTTCTTAAAAAATATATTAACAAATTTGTGTAAACATTGTTTTTGTTATTATTACCCATTTTAATTGTTTATAGGAATAGTGTAAAGGCATTTAACGGATAATTATTAATTGACCAGCATCAAACGACGAAGAGTGATTATGACGTTACACTTTGACAATAAATCCATGAGAACCTTTATTTTCCATGGCACACTGGATAAGTATCGATGAGTTGTGTGCAATTTTCCAAAAAATCTAATTATCTCCTAAACTATCAATTTTAGCTATAGGACATGTGGGACATAAAAGATGTAAAATTGAACGCCGAAATTGACTAAGTAATAAAATATGGAGGGTGCCATTTGAAAAAATGAAAAATGGTTCTTCAAAATTTCGAGCAGTTAACGTATCATAGTAAAGCAACAACGCAATGTAGACAGGTGCTCTCGACGCTAAAATATACTCCAACATATTGTTCAAGTATATTATTAATTTTAAATTGATATCCGAAAAATCGAGTGTTCTCTGATTATTTTAATAAATGTCTGCTATAGCAATTTTTTCCAGGAAAAATCGAATAACTACAAAACTTACCAATCAAATTGCAAAAAGTAAAGATATTCATAAAGCTTATACATAGAGGAATCCAAATATGTAAAAATATACAGGGTGTTCCATTAAAAATAATAAAGTAGATGTCGGCTTCCGGTATAGCCGGAAGCGCTAGAAATCTAATAATATTTTCATTGAAGAAAACATGATCGACTATACATAATTATAAATTTTCAACTTTATATTTTAACCAGAATGCCATAAACCTTTAATGAACGGTCTCGCTGAGACACCCTGTATGTATAATTATTTACAGTAGACTTTTGGTTTCCATAATTACGGGTTAATATATAAACATAAAAACGTGGACACTTCAACTTGTCATATCGCGTCAAATCAATTTGTCAGTTTCAATAATGAAGCAACTAATGTTAATAATGAACGCATTATCTATCCTTTAAAATACAGGAAAGATAAGCCGTTTTCACATTATTGCACAGCACTGTACATGCTTTTAATATGCATCTTGTACAAATTACAACATAAAACCACTACTCCCAAGTTGTTGACTTATAAATTAATATAAATCGATCATAATTATTATTGCTCATTTAATCACAGAATTCAATTCGTACAGCATGGCAAACGAAAAGTCTTATTGATATTAGCTCGTCGGCAGGTTGAGATATTATTTATATGATATACTTATTCTACAATTCTGTATCAAATATAACAGTCAAATGTAACTACATATATAACTTAATTAAATTTTGTTCTAATGATTATCAATCGCTCAAGTAAAAGCAGCACCCTGGTATGTATTTTATAAGTATAAATGAAATATGAAAATTTTCATATTAATAATTTAGTACATGCAACGTATGTATGTACTTATACGATAATGAAGAACCTTCATCCTCTGGACACTTTACCTGAACCTGAAGTACGCAACAAATAATGAAAAAGATATCCACTTCTAAACGTGAAAAAGTAATCAGTAAATATATTGGTAGTAATTAATTTAATTATACACGCGGCGTTTAAGAAAACAAACCCAAAAATTATTATTGGTGGTTTAGCTAAGTAAATATTAAAAAGATGTTTTCACTACACCTCTCAATATTAATTACCAAAGTCAGCAAAGAAAAGGAAGGTACAATGTAATGCGGAGAACAACGTGGAACAAATGTCGTATTTAACTATATTTCGGAAACGGCGTATTTCGAAGAAACTACACAACATAATAGCGAGTATGCCGGATTTCGAATACGAAGGTGATACAATTAAATGTGTAAGGTGCGATACCTATTTGACGTGTACCAGCAGGTGCAATAAATGTGAACACCATCTAAAAAGTATAAAGCACTGTTCTACAAGCTGTGGCAAACGATACAGCGAACACTTAACATTTGATATAAGTGTTTGCTTTATTCTATGTAATCTACTGTTCACTTTACTAGACCAAGAAGCATTTGTCTCCTTCTAGAGCGGATGATACATTACCAAGTCAGACATCGATAAGAAACGTTATGCCATCTGCTAGTGACTATGTTGAAATAAGAATTAAAGCTGAATTGAAAGATAAAAAATAGAGGTTGTGTTATTTGACAGTATTATTGACAAGAATTCAGCTTTTCTCACAATAAGACAAATTTGTGAAGACGCGTCGCAAGATCCATTAAGGATGAGGAACGGTCGTTTTTATCATTAAAACATATTTATTCCGTACGCCTTACTCATTTGACTGAAACAAATGAGGAAACATAATATTTATTTAATGATTCAAATATTTAATAGATGTCACCCAGTTTATGATTTCATGGAAGCTTCGTAAAACAGTAAGTGTTTCAGCACGTTATATAATATATTTTTTGTTATTATTTTATGTGTAACCAGTCATGTGTCCGTATCGCCTATGCTCACTCACGAATGTCACGAACATAAATGATGCAAGTATGTACGTAAACGTTACTGAACGCTCGTTTTGATACGACTGCGCGGCCCCTCCACGTTGTTCTCCGCACTGCACTGAAACTTCTCCGCTTTACCGAGTTTATTAGTTACTGTTCCCTGACGTTGTTATCAACCGTGTACTCTGATCGAAGTTATAACTAGATGAAATCTACCACCACACCAAAATACTTTGAAATGTACATTATCAAATGTAGGCTTTCACGGCCACTGTTCCATAAAGATGTATCTTTCGGGTATTTCCGTGGTAGTTATACCAAACTTGACGTTTCGCTGATCATACTGTGGATGATGATGCGAGGTTGCGTGTAGATATCGGTCCGTATGCGTCTTCTTGCGGTATACTCACATCATCATCCACAACAGAAAGATCCCTGGTCACTACACTACTACGTAGAGCGGAAATGATTAGTGATGCTACCAACAAAACTGAGCAAATTCAACATGTGAAAGATGCACTCCAGAAGAACGGCTACAAACCACAGGAGATTCGGAGATAAGCCGGAGCCAAAAAGAAACAGAAGGATGACTCAGAACTAAAGCCAGCAGGATACGCACACCTGCCATACATTGCTGGAGTCACGGACAGGCTGAAGAAAACCTTGGAGAAGAAGAACGTCAACGTCAGGTTCAGCACAGTCAAGAAAATAAAAGAACTGCTTCCATCCAACAAAGGCTCCATACCGAGACTACAAGCTAAAGGCATCTACGAACTTCAATGCCAGTGCGGGAAATCGTATATTGGACAAACCGGGCGCAGTATACAGTGCAGAGTGAAAGAGCATCGCAGAGATGTCGAACAGCGAAATACTGGAAAATCTGCAGTAGCTGAACACTACCACACCGGAAGCAGTCACGTAATCGACTACAATGACGTGAAGATACTAGCCAAAAGCAATCACTACTACGCACGGATAGTGAGAGAATCCCTGGAAATAATGAAGAATCCGCACAACTTCAACCGAGAAGACGGATACAGATTGAGTAAGGTATGGAAGTCAGCGCTGGAGAGCCCGAAGCAGCAAGGACCAACGGGGACGCATCCGAGATCATCTAACACGAATCGAGAAGAAGCATCGGACACGGATCAGAGAACGATAACGGATACGGTTCAGCGGACTGGAACGGATACGCATCACTGGAGCGGAACAGGGACTGGGTATATAACGAGGAGCAGAAGACATCAACATCAGTCTTTAGAGAACTTCCGAAGTAGCTGATCAGTGAAACGTCAAGTTTGTTACAACTACCACGGCAACACCCGAAAGATACATCTTTATAATATACATTATATATGTATATTATGTATATATAATAAGTTAGGATACCGTTGTTTAAAAATTAAATATTGTCAATATTTCCGCGACTAGCCAATGTGGACCAAATATTGTATGCTTATATATCGACTACCATTACAAATACAACTTGATTTCATTATTATACTCCAGAAACAACATATAATTTTTAACGGATGCCGCCACAGTGATTCTGTATGCTAAAAGAAAATGATGACTACTAGAAAAGGCTTTGCCTTGTTTTAGTCGCACGAATATCATGCACATCGTTTGAACAATTCCAACATAAAGTCAATGAAACGTATTTTAGTGTAGCCAGTGTTACTATCGTGGTAAAAATTACTGACGTTGCTGCCGAACCAGTCTCATTTTTCGCTAGAGGTTCTAAACTAATGGAGCAACTTATTGTATACATTCTTTAAAGACTCTTGTATGTCAGATAAATAGATTGCAAAGGCAGAAGTTAAATATTTGTCGGTTTCCAAAATTGTGTGAAAGAAACAGTCAGGCAAATGAAAAACATGCTAAATTAGTATAAAAAAGAATGATATTAATTACATAAATTATACAAAATATATTGATGATAATGTAACAAATTTAGGCGCATATAGCAGATATAGCAATAATAGGAAGAATTACTGAACTGGAATATATATGCAAAAATGAAAATAATGCTTAATATGGGTGCCGCTTCAAGTTTAAACTAACGTCTTCAAGTCAAGACATACCTGATCAAAGAACATAATGAAAAACGAAGCAAACTGAAAAATATTGAAAACTGATATAAATTTGAATTCTTATTTATGTCCTTTTTACCACCATCTTACAATAAATATATCAAAACAAGAACAACGACGGTTATTACCTTTGGAGGGTCAACCACCATGACAATGCGGGCTATCTAAGTCGTTAAATTCACTAAAACCGATTGCCAGTATTTGAATCGTTTGCATACGAATGGAGCAGGTACAGTATTAAACAGCTAGACCAGTTCACCGAATAGATCAACAGTTATGTAAAGTCTTGCTTACAGTCAAACTTTAGCGTTAAAAACCGTTGTGTAAATTATTCTAAGCGTTTCGTGGACATACTTGAACGATTGAAGTTGAACGATACAAGTTTGTATTCGTGATAATAATAATATGAAAATAGAAAAAGTTGAAGGGAAGTACACAACGATAGGTCAACGAAAGATAAGTTTAATCAAACCACCAGCTGCAATCGCCAATACTTTTATCTGCAAACCAATAAAAAACATTGGAAATCATCAAGCAATTAGTACTAAAAGACCTACAAGAAGATTGAGGCAACCTTATCTGATTTTAACCTATGTTATGTGGACGACAACTTCCTTATGTAAGCGCCTACATGAAAAACTTTAGTCGAGTTCTTATATCATTTTAGCAGACATCGTACCAACCTTCACCTTACAATAAAGATTAGGAATTATAGCAGCTTAGTATTAATAGACATACTAGCGAAACACAACGATACCAACACGCTAATCCATAGTGTATATCGGAAGATAACACATATTTAACTAATTTCAATGTTTAGAGCTCGAAATTAACTAATTCTAAGATTATAAGATTAATGTTATGTATGTATATACAAAAAACGAAATAGCGATTGGTACCGAAACGCCACAGAGGAACCAGATAAATTCTCCCCGAACAAACTCAAACTTTCTCAAATTATAAATTCGGTAGTTTACTGGTAAACTACGCGAGTGTTATTAATATTAATTAATATATGTATTTTCTGACCTTTATGTACTTATCTTTTAATTCCTGATTTATTTTCACTTAGAGAGACGACATAATTTTGATTTTCAAAACACTAAAATTTTAAAAAAGGAAAATAATAAATTATAAAAAAAGATTAATTTACGAAATGATATACATTAAAAAAGATGAAAACGCGGTAAATTTTAGAACGGATATTGATAATTTAAGCGTTATTTATAATAATTTAATTCACGCCTGAATTTTATTAATTTTAAGCTCTTGACTAGGTTTTTTGCCATGTTTTTTTCTAGTCCTTGAACAGAATTGTTAGAGCTTGACAAAAAATAGATTGATATACGAATAATTCAAATTATTTCAATTTCTATAGTTGTATTAAATCATTATTCCTTCATTATTACTTGTGAATATAATTAAAATTCGATATATCAATGAATTTTTTGTTTTTTAGATAATTTTGTTGATAGGCATGGCAATTTATATTTATATTATTAGTAATTTGACACATATTAAATGTCAATTTCTTCCACTGATGAAGTTATTTAACGAAAACATATTATTATATGTTATGGAATAAATTGGTATTTAATTATTTATTGTTTTATTGACCTCTAAGTGGAAATAAATCAGGAATTAAAAGATTAATATTAATGACACTTACCATAGTAAGATGCAAATCTCTTGAATATACTTGTGAAAGTGTGAGTGTTTAGTGTGGTAATGTAAGGTACACAAGAATTAATTGGGTTGAACGAAGTAAACGGAGTAAACATAAACCAGAAACAATCCGTTTAGTTTCCAACGAAGACATGGAAAATGCATGAAGTAAACTATCACATGGAAACAGTCTACAGGGATAAATATTGTAATTTAAGCGTTGACTTATGCGTGTCATAACATGTATTTGTCCAAACATACAGTCTAATGGTACAACTACGTATCAATAATAGGGATATACTTATATTTATTCTCTTTATGAAATTAAATATAGGAAAAAGCAAACATTGGTCAGCTATTCTACAAAACATTTCATTCATTACAAAACCAAAATCATTTACATCAACAGAATAAAGGTATACGCGGTATTGCAAGTGAGTTGAATGTTTCCAAAACTTTAGTACACAACGCAATTATGTATTTCAAACGACATAGTACGACTGAAACGGTTTCTTTTCGAACATATGACAAGAAAACATCTGAGCAGACGAATAGAAAAATATTAAGATGGTCAAAATCTAATCCATTATTGACAGCTGTCGATATTAATAAAGAGCTTGCAGTCAGTTCAATTAACATAAGCTCACGAACAATTCAAAGACTTTTAACTGACGCCGGCTTGCATGGCCGAATTGCAAGACGAAAACGACTAGTTTCCAAGCGTAATCGATTAGGTACATAGAATAAAGTTTGCACAGGAGTATTTACATTGGACGGAACAGCAGTGGAAATTTGTACTTTTCAGTGATGAAAGTAAATTTAACAGAATTGGAACGGATGGTCGACGACATGTGCGGAGACTGAAAACTCAATAATTTTGTCCCAAATATTGTGCAACGGTGATGAAAGGAGCTGGTGGCAATGTGAAGGTTTGGGGATGTACTTCCAAATGTATGTATGTTCAAGACAATGACCCAAAACATATTTCCAAGATGGTAAAAAAGTGGGTTTCAGATAATGCGGTCGATGATATTGAATGGTCATCGTGTAGCTCGGACTTGAACCCGATAGAACATCTGTGGAATGACGTGGAACTTAGTTTGATAAAAAGGTGTCTAATTTGAACGAACTTTTTACGCTGGTGCAAAACATGTGGGAAAACATTTCTCCAGCACGTTGTCAAGCACTAATAAAGTCTATGCCTAAAAGATGTACGGCAGTAATAAAAGCAAAGGGATATCCAACAAAATATTAATGAATTTTATTTTATTTTTTATTTATTTTTAAAATCAGCAAGAACTAGTGTCCTTATTTATCTGTCCACAAGAATTTACGTTTTTTAAATTTATTTACGATGTGAATGCAATTTTTTTAAAGTTAAGTCTTTGTATTACTACTACACAACTATGATATTTCATGTTTGATATAAATAATGTAATATAAATTTCAGTTTTTGTATAAAAGGCATACTATTTTATATTTGTAACTCGCCTCACTGTTTCTATTACTGTGTCCGCGACTGTATACATCGGGGAACCCGAATGATATACTGTGGTTGTGCTATATAGCGATGTAACAAGAAAGTCTAAATATGGTTAATACATATGGTCTAAAAGAGACATCACATATAGACATTTCTTTGTGGACAGAGGCTATTTTCAAAGCACTGGGTTGTACATATAATATAGATTTAACAGTAGCAAGCGCTCTGTACAATCTAGATGCAAGTTAAAATTCCTAGAAGGCAAATTAAAAAAAAATGTATGTTTAAAACTCTGTGTATCTTGTTGGTATAAAACCGGTATCCACTTTTATTGTACACTTGTTCTTGACGAAAGTTCATGAAGAAATCGAAATCTATAATACATAGAAATCCAAAATAATTTAAATAATACAAAATCAATCATTACAGTTTCAAAGATGAAATTTCATACAAAACTATTTTCTTATTCTGAAAGAATCTGCGACATTACCCATATTAATTTTCTTACAGCTGTGTTAAAACACCACATTTAAACGCAAAAAGAAATAAAGAATATAAAATAAGTATAAGTAGATAATTTTTAGGTGAAAGTGTTCAAAGGTATCGCTTGATCTGAAAAGTAGAATATTTATAGCGGAGACGATTTATGTAGAAGATAAGAAACCTCACTAAGAAGTGGGAATAGAATGGTCAGATTTAGATTTAGCTCTAACAGTAGACATTTATTTTCTTACCGCTTTAACTATCCTACATATCAAATTATCTAGTACCTATACCAGTATGTATAAAATGTAGGTTTTATCCTACACTAATCTAAAAATGTATTAAGTCCCTGTTAAATTTCTGACGATATGCATGCGGCTTATTTTACGTTTAAAAATTATTTAATTGATTATTATGTAATTCCTATGGCTCCGGTAAGTTTTTATAGTAACAAATTCGGAATTTAATTTTTGATTAAAATTCGTATTTATTATCACTTCTTGTTAAAAACTGTTTTTTTCAACATGATTAATTTCAATATTAAATAGTAATTAATCAATTAATAATTCTCAAACAACTGGGTGAGAATATAAGGCACGTTATTCATATTTTTAAAAATGCACAACTTTGAAATGGGTTCTTCGTGATTTTGGTGGACATTATCGGTAACAAATAATTAAATAAATACTTCATACACACAGTATGTACTACATATTATTGTATAAATTTATAATAACACATAATACTTAATACAGCAAGTGAGAATGGCATAGATTTTTTTATTTTTTATTCGTAATTGTAGGAATAGTTTATAATTTGTTGTAATAATATTTGTGATGCTTAATTTTTGTTTCTCAACCTCAGCGAAGTTGTTTAAACGAAAATTCTAATATATTACAGCATCTGCTGTTGTTGGCTTGCCTGTGCATCATTCTGCAGCTCATCAAAGTAGCGTTCAGCATAGTCATCCTATGTTAGGATCAAGACGTGGTCAAGGCCGAAGATTGCCGCCTACACCCTGTAAACCATCAACCTTACAATTACGACCAGGGCCTATAAATTTTCCAAAACTGAATGCCTCTCCAACTCATGTTGGTGTAAGTATATTAATTTAATCTGATATTTGCTAATTTTAAGAATTACGTCACAGTGTTAGCTATGAAGATTCAAGAAAATAAACAGAAACCTAAACAGACATTAAATGTGAAAACGTCGAAAAATGCCAATATTAAAAACCAAAGAAATGCCTATAGTAGGGGCTCATGGTATATTGGAATTCACCTGGCGGGCGATGAGACCTGGAAGATCGAAACCACGTGGTTCGCTTCTAATGCTCGATTTACTTTCATTGCATTCGCTCGCAGGGTGAATTCCAACAATATTCCATGAGCGTATAGTATAGGCATTTCTTTGGTTGTTTGTATTGGTATTTTTCGACGTTTTCACATGTAACGTCATGGTAAGCCATATATGGAATTCACCATTATCTGCTAGCAGCTCTGTACCGACTTGTGTGTAGAGTTCTTGCGGCGTGCTACTTCCTACCTTGCTCACTAGAGAGCGCAAGGTTGGAATTCGTCCATTGTTCGGAGTATCATACACATAAGTAGAGATGCGAAAGGCGGTAAAATTAGATCTTGCATTCGGAGAAGCGTTGATGAAACCTAGAAGGTCGAAACCACGTGGTCCGCTTCTAATGCTTCATCCATTTTCATTCCATTCGCCCGCAGGATGAATTCCAACAATATGCCATGAGCGCCTATTAATTGTAGACATTAAATGTCATGAAAATAAATACATCTAAACGCAAGAGAGCAACAGCAGTTATTAAAGATCAGCGATAGATTCCGTATACCCATAACAATATCAGGCATAATAGACAATAGCAATCTCATTTTTCTGAAATTGAGTCCAGTAGCAGATTATATTCAGTGATATACATTACTTGTCGCAGATTTGTTTATTATTATGTTATGTGTATAGGTAGAATCAGTTCCGCAAACTATTACTTCTATATCAATTTTATTATTAATCCTAATACTCTTATAAGTTCTTTTCAGAGTTGTACTAGGGAACTAAGTTTTCTTCCACGTTTTCTTGAACTGTATTCTTTTCTTGGTCTGTGTCCCTTGCTTCTTTTTTTCTCATTTCTCTTCCCCAATAGTTGTTTAACGAATTTATCTTCCCATTTCTCAGTGCATCTTACAACCGTCGAAACCAACCTTGTTGTATTGTTCTTTCTGCAAAAAATAGGTATTTTACTATCTCTCTCGGATTACTAAAATTGTAATTTTATCTTCGTAAATCGTTTTTTCAATTTTCTTTAGAAATCATCTATATCTGTGTCCAGCCATCTAATTCTCATCGATTTTATCATTCTAACAATATTTTCCCATTCCAATACTTCTTCTATTTCATGATTCAGTAAATACATGTGCTCACTTGCAGTTATATTTTTCATTCGCATTACTGCTCTTATTGATTTTCTTTCTAATAGTTTTAATATCCTTTAATGAATATTACTGTTTCCATCCCATATATAACTGCAGAACCTTTTAACAGCCAGTTTTTATTAAAGTAACACACACAAAATTCCCGCGCTATCTGCGAATACGAATGACAATTATGAATGTACATTGAATAATGTTACGTCCACGGTTAATGGTAGAGCAGGAGAAAAAAGTATCCGGATAGTGCGCGAAAGAAGAAGGCTTCTTACTCAAACCCAACGGAAACTTTATTGTCCTAGAGGGCATACAAATAATGTCTGTGCCACAGGCAGTCCATGTAGGTATACTAAGTCAATAAAGTACCCGTGCATTTTGAGTGAAGGGCGTCTTTCTTACATGCACTGGCAGCAAACTTTTTTCTCCTGTTATTACACTTTTGTTGTTGTTTTCGTAAATATAGTAATCAGTTAGTTGTGATTTCTTATTATTTTTATACAATTCGAGCAGCAGTCGTCTTTTCACTTGCAAATTTGACCTAAATGAGTGCAAGAACCCGCGGGCAACAATATTTGGTTGTTTATTTTCATTGATATCTCACCTTGATTGTGCTTTTTCTTCCAATTTCAATATGGATATTTTTAATTCTTTTTTTGCTTCATGTAGTAATAACCCACATCATTTGTATAAACTATTACTCCACACCCATATATCATTTACCAGTTTTGTAACCTGGTTTTCACACCTGACATCCAACTGCACAGCAATTGAAGAAATTCGCGCTAACTATCTTGGCAAAGGCGTTATAGACGAGGAAGAAATACCCTCTCTGAAACCATCACATCTGCTGCAGTTTATTAAAGCTCTCAGGCTGGATGGGGAGCTGTGACTGCGGGCAAAACCCAGCAGCTTACACTTCATGTAAGGGGGCACAATAGACTGACGGTCGCGGTGCAATATCACCCTTACATCTAAATCTAACCAGGTCTTCTTCCTGTTCAATATCAATTATTTGTTTTTACCCGCACTGTGTGTTTTTAAAGAAGTGTTCAAAGAATGCTCTATTTCTTGTGATTCAAACGCCTTGCTTTTCAATCTGGAATATTTTCTATAAAAAATTATTGTCTAGTCCTTATTGTCTCATTTACGTTAAGTTGTTTCTAATTTTGGACCTTGGACCGATGTGATAACATTGCTTCATGTTGTAGCTCAATTGATGTACTTACTTCCAATTCGCAATTTTGTAATTGTTTATCGCCGCCAATCGTCACTTATTCCATGTCTATGGGCTCAGTCTACTAGCCCTTATTATGTTCGACAAATAATTTCTAGATATAGTTTTTTGTTTGATAACGTTAATGAGTGACATACTACACTTTATGTGCACCTTTAGTCTTGTCCTTCAAAGAATCTTTGAAGATTCTCTTGACGTATTGCCGGTACAAATCTAGTTCTGGACCTCTTCAGTTTTTTTCACGTCTTTCTTGTTTTATGAACATCTTGTACTAACCCTATATCCGTCACATACAGGAAACATTATAAGAGAAATATTTTATTTGATTTATAACCTTGTAGGATTCTTGAAAAGGTAATAAAATGGAAGAAATGACCCAGTATTGGAAAATAAAAAAGTATTATAATGTAACCATATGCTTGCACTGTCTGGTAAGTGGTCGCTATTTTAAATAATTTCACCTATATTAGAATATAAATATTTATTTATACTACAATTCTCACAAACTTTCTACAAATTACTTGTGAAAGTGTTAAAAACAGTATTTTGATTCAGTCACACGTAGTATTAGTATCACATTTGATGCACTTTAAACACGATGATGGTATTATAAAAACCTACATCTCCTTTTGGTTGTGAGCCAATATACATTACCTACTAATAAAACCATCTGATCCTGGCATCCAGAGAATATTTGATTTTCAGATGTATTTCTACAACTTTCAAGCTTAACTTACCATTTTTAGTACTTTTACCAATTTATGCTTCGAATAATTTCAAGTCTAAAAAGCTTCAAACATTTGTACTTTTGGTTTAGCGTTGGGCAGGCTGGTTTATAAGCTAGCCAGACGTTTACCATGCTAATATCTACAAAAATACGAAAAATTAATACATTAATTGTAATTGACCTTAACCACCCCACCCATATACTTATTGCTAACAATATTTAAAAAATCCACATCAACTCTTACACGAGCGAATTTACTAAATCGCATTAGGTTGGATTTATTCCACAAAGGGTACTCTCCAGTAATACACATATGTGTATTATGTTGGCCTCCCACTTTATCACTGTAACTGCTTGCGAATGCAAAATAAAGGTAAGCTCAAAAAATAAACCACGGAGTTCGCTGGACCAGGAAGTGATTTACATGGAGAAATCACAACTAATATTCTTACAAACATTCACATCCGACTAATTCGTGTTTCCTTCTTTTTAGTTCAGAAAAAGTTGCACGTCCTTGATACGAAATATAATCTAAGATAGATTCAGGGACTCCAGAAATTACCAAAAATTTATAGTTTTTTTTTTGAACTTATTTTTTATATATTGTTGTAACTTTTCACCGTGGGTGCCTTTCTTCTCCACCATTATCTCGTCAATTGAAAAATCATTCTTCCAAGTGAAATTTTTAGTAGTTTTGAAAGCACGTCAAAAAATTCAAAAAATATTGATCGACATACGGTCTGCTACACCTGGTACAAAGTTAAAAAAAAAGGTTAGTACCACACGATACAGGACCATAAAATAACAAAAAGGGTCTTATACACTATTATCCCATTCTGTTTGGTTTTCAAGATACAGGATGTTAAAAGATTGTTATAAAAATAATTTTTAAATGTCTTCCCGTGATAGAACTGTAAAACTAAGCAGTTGCGGCTGGTTATAACCTTGACCGATAGAGGAAATTAGCTTAGAATTATTTTTCTCTCGCTCTCTTAACCTCTTTTGTTGCTTCTGCTAGCGCCTATTACAGGCAATATTTTGTGACAAATGTTATTGAATTTGCGAATTCAAAATGTATTTCTATTAATTTTTCCTTCTACTTTATTTTTTTTAAGGTACCTTAAATGTACCAATACACATCACCGCATTGAGATATATCCGAATAAGCCTTGAAAATTTTTACAAATCGCAACAAAATACTTACGGCAGTATAAAGGTGCATAATCTTGAACATATCCATGTCAATAAATATAATCTTATGCCATTGGAATTTAATAATGATATAATATTTGAGTCAATGCACGGTCCCAAACTCTGCACAATGTTAAAATTAAATGGCCAAAAGTGTCCCAATTTCGACGGCCACAATTCTGGACAGTATGATAAACCGTGTTTTTCTAATAACTTATGGATAGTAAAACGAAATTTTCGTGTCAAAAAAGTGTTTAAATAATTCACTCACTAATTAATGCATGTGCATTGATTTTGCATTGAAATTGTATACAAAAAAGGAAAATATTTTTTTCAATGTACAGTAGAACCTCGATTATCCGTGTGCGGATTAACCGTGCTGCGGATTAACCGTGCAGAATGCGAATTCTTACAAACGTCAATTCGCCGTACCATCATCGTATACATCGTACAACTTATACTGCTTTCCACGTTAACGCCTTGAATCGTTTTGCAATATCTCCTACAATTTTAACTTTTTCTAAATTTTTTCATCAAAAACTTCTGTAGTTTTCTATCTTCAAATTTGTCGCTGGAAGTTTTTCGAAATCTAAACTTACTTCGATTCAATTGTCAATGAAAGTTGAAGAAGCATTCCGATCGACTCGTATTAATAAATAAAAATGAATTTACTCAGAAAAAAAAAACAAATGAAATTAACTGATTATTTTTCTTAATTAAGTTTTGATTTAACTTTTTACACAATTATTGTAATAAGAAAACTTTACCAGCTTAATTTTATATTTATTCCAAGTTAGATATTTTTTTTGTAGTACAGTAAGTAGTCATAATAATTTGTAAAACAACTAAAATAAGTAGGTGCGGATTAACCGTGCTTTTCGATTTTCCGGGCTTGGTTCAGTCCCGACCAGCACGGATAATCGAGGTTCTACTGTAAATGGATGTAATTGCATACTTGCACGTAGATTTTAGTTCTGATCAACTTTTCCTTATAACAATTTTCAATATTGTCAAATATAAAGATACTTTACTGTTTAGTAAAATTCATATTTTTTGACAAATCGCGGATATAACTAAACAAAATTAATATCTGATGATTGTGTTTTCTATTTTAAAACATGCAGAACTTTTTATAAAGAATAACTTTTTTCCCTAAAATTAATACTACAAAAGTTTTCCATATGGTTCCAACTTAGTGAGACATATTGTATATCTGCTGTAAGTCGGAACGCGCACAACACAACGAACACTACTATACAACCAAACAGTAAAATGCAAGAATCGCAATAATTCGCTTTGAGAACGTATAAATGCAAACAAATGCGGTGTTTGAGATTTTTAGATTTACCGGATTTATCCAGCTTTACCTCTGTCTCTTCCCCATCTGCAATTTATGCAAGACGAACATAACAGGACTTACAATGCCATCTGCCCATTAATTTCTCGTTAGAAGTAGTGTTTTAGTTCGTGTTACGAAAATAGGAGGATGGAAACGCAACCTTAGGAAGTACTGCCAGTTTCTTAAGGAATCTCATAAGCTCATCATCACTATGGGACGTGATCAGTCGATGAAGACTCTTAACTTCAACATTGAATAGTATATAACAACAATAAAAGGTCCCATACTGAATGCGAAGCAAGCTTAATAAAAATATAAAAGTGATCATGTGTCCCAACTTTGGGCACCGGTCAGCCTTTGGTACATTTACCTTATTCATAATAATTTTCGTTGTAAATTTTTCACAATTTGGTATAAAATAAATTTAATACTTACTTTAAAATCAATATCCAACCAACGACAGGAAATGTATCGAAACTATATTTTTTCTAATGAACTGTCTATTTCAAGTTTCGTTTATTTTTTAAAGAGTTATGCAAAGATAAGAATTTCACACGTTTCAAAAGCACAATTTCGTGTACTATGTGTATAGAAAAGAACTGCATCTTTGTAGCTCATACATTCTTTACATCTGGACCAACAACTAGAATTTTTCATTTACAAATTAAGGAAATGAAGTTCAAGATAAAATATTGCAATGCATCATCATATCAAAAAGATGCATTGTTGGTTTTACGATTTAAGAAATACTAAATAAAGTATTTAGGACTCTACCATTCAAATTAATTACAGATATTATACATCTTTTGCTTTTACTTTCAGTTACAATCTCATTCTGCTCACTCCGCACCACACAGCCTACCACATAGTTTTCCTAGGGAAAGGGAGCCATTGCGGGAAATTGCACCTCTCAGAGACAGCAATCCCAATCCAGCAGCTCCATTAAGTTTCGAACAGGCCGTTGCATTAGGAAGGGGCGGTCGAATGCTACCTAGTCCAGTACCTAATGGTTACAAACCTAAGGCTACTATATCCCGTCATTCAGATTCAGATGACGACGACTGGTGCTAACACAAGGAGTTTACTCAGTTGAATGAGTAAAAAATATAATAGTTTTCTGCGACAAACGTACGCGTCGAAATACACATAGACGCTTTCGAAACTATCAAGAACCAAGATAACTTCGTATGCTATTCGCCTTTGAGGAATTGAAATACAAGCAGTGTATCAATATTGTGTTGGACGTACACACCGGTAATGGTGAAGAACGTGTATAAATCGAAATCTACGAACCGTATATAAGAAACACTAAACTGTTATAAATCATGTGAACGTTTATATAAATATAATTTTTGTAAACTACTGCCACTACCAATTTATGAATTTATGCTAAATATTATTAGTATTGTTATGTTCAGTAAAACCAAAAACCAAAAAAAGCGAAACCAAAAACAATAAAACACTTAAAAAATACAAAACGGTCGCGTACGTGTAAATATTTGCGAAAAAAGATATATAAAATACAAAAAATAGGATTAACTTATTATTTAAATTTTACATAAATGTAATTTATACCAATACCATATTACTCTGATATATAATTATAAATTCTTCCCTAAAGTGCTTTAAAAACACAAAATTTACGAGAAAAATAGAAAAAATTGAGCGATAAAATAAACCCTTTTTCTTATTATTACATGATGAGAAATAGCTGACAAAATACGAATATTTCTTGGATTACTTTATGTATATAATATTTATCAAAACAAAATTGGGATTAGATGTGGTTTGTTTACTGTTACAAATATATATAATTAGTTTTTTCTGTGATATGAGCACTGTGGTTTGTGGACGTGGAATATCGTGAAGGAATCGCAATTTGTTCGTGATTCCTGTCTGTTTTAGAAACTTTTCCTTGTTAAAATTGCGTTTTAAAAATATTTTGAAAACCTGCTTTATGGAATTCTATCACCGCGATAATTTTTTTGACCAAAAAAGAAAAGAAAACAAAAATGTCGCGGGGAAGTCTATAGGGTAGCTTTACCTAGGTTACTAACAAAAGGATGCCTTATAACTCTATACCGAAGTTTACGCAAAGAACCATTAAATGCACTACGTCTCCGATATTCACATGAGTCTAGCGTGTATTTCGGTACATTAAGAAATAAATAAGTATAATAAAATAATAAAAAACTTGTAATCGTAATTTTTTATATACCTATAATTCATGTTTACGTAAGCTATGCTGAGTGTAGATGGTCTACAAACAGTGTAGTACAATGCACAAGTTTGACTCTGCTCCAAAGTAAATGCTCGATAATTACTAGCATATGTCAGGAATCGGTTCTTTGTATTATCAGCTCAATATAACTTCATTTTTTCACACAATTAGTATGTCCTATGTAAATCCATATTAAGAAAGTGAAACTTGTGCGTTGTTGTTAGTACTAAAATAGTTATGTAATATTCTGTTTACGTGATATTGATTATCACATAACAGTAACTTGTATTGTCTTAAAGACAAACTTTAGTAATTTGTGGAGCCCTTCCTTAAAACCGTGGTTGGCTTCCATATACCCCTACCCCATCTATTTTATTATAATTACTATCTCTGCCAATTGAACAAAAATGCGGGTCTTGTATTCAACATAACTTTAAAAGTAGCTTAGGTTGGAATGAATGCGTATTATACCCGTGAGTGTGTACTTAAGAATGTGTTTTCGTATTTGTGTGGCTTTGCGAAGCAGGCGAATATGGTCGAATACATTTGCAGATATGTCCAAGATGCTGTGTTCTTTAGTTGGTAGTTTTACAGTCTTTATTATAATTATTGATAGTGATAATATTGAAAATGTCCAAATTTTATATAATTCAGCATCTGTACATATAAATATAATAATATATACATAAAATATATATACATACCTTAAATATATCTTATAATGTGTATAATTAAGTAATCTAAATATATCTGTAAATGCATTTTGACCCGTACATACATATTTCAAGAATGATGCTGTGTCTACTCTGTTAATAAAAATAAAAAGTATTATCGTGTTATATAATTAGGTACATAATTTATCTCTAGTTATTAAGAAATCTACCAGCAACATTTTTGAAATTGGAAAAATGTTATATAAAAAATTTATACATCTTTTTCGTAATTATGTTATTAAATACTTATGTATTTATCTATATCAGTTAGTCTTTGCATTAGTGTTAAATATTATCATTGCTTAAAAGCCCATTTTTTAATGAAAATCATAAATAAATGATTATAAAACAAATATATTTTTTAAATATTTCATTATCTAAACTCGACTAGCAACAAAACCACCCCAAAACATTCAAAGACTACCTATTTTGTTTGTACAAAGTATGGATTATTTGCGAAATAATAATGAAAATGATGTCGATTCACATTTCCACTTTTATAAAACGTAGCTTCGTCTCTAAATAGAACAAAATTAAAGATAATCTACTTAATTATGAATTTGTTGTTGAGCCTATTCACAAAAAGCAACTCCAAGTCATTGTCGAGTAACTTTTGATGCAACTACATATGGTATGGATGCAATTTATTTTTACACAGTATTCCTCGAACACTCTTTTTATTAATACCTTGTTGATGCGAGATTTCTCGTGTACTAATATGTGGATTGTTCATTGTTCATAACGGAAAGAATGTATGTATGTACAGATGTTAAGAAGAGTAAATCGATCACTCTAAGAACGGCTACAATGTTGTTTGATCTTTTTGGTGGATGTTTTGAACATTTATTGTGAAATTTCTTGTATTCCGAACATTTGGTTTAAATGATTAAATATTGAATACCGATAGAAGTTTAATCTTTTGTAGTTGTGTTGTGTTTAACAGGTTTATCTCTATTTATGATTTAATATCTCTTTACTGTCATTTTTTCATGGCTAATTTGACATATTACAATTATTTTGAATTTCATTAAGAGAATATTAAATATATCAGAAATTAACGATTCTAGATATAGCCAGTGATTAATAAAAATTAAAGTACATACAGTGTCCTTCACTGTCTTCATATAAAATACAGGGTGATCAATTTACAAAAGATGAGAAAATAATGCATTTGTGTTTTGAATCGCCCTATACACAGTTTTCGCAATAGGTATTGGTAAAATATCACTTTGCAATAAAACAATGATGATAATTTTTGTACATAACATTTTTTGATATCTTCAATATTAATGGATATATTAAGCTTTGACGCAGTAATTCGTCATCCGTATATAGTTCGTGTGTGTAGGGTTAACCTTCTTAAATAATTTTTTATAACTTTGTTGTCCGTACCAATTCATGGTTAGAAAATGTGATAACTTTCGACTTAAGTAATGTATTAGGGATATTGAGTGAGCGAGTTGAAAGGAAATGGATAAATTAAGTATATAGTAAATATGTTGGACATAAACTTGGAAAGATACATATAGCGGATCCACGTTACATATAGGATCTGAAATCCATGTAAATTTCATTGTAGCCACGAAATGGAATTTACTCAAAATATAGTTAATGCATAATATCATAAATGCAAAGAAGAATATATTCATTTTTAATGGCCTGTGTACGATAAGATTTTCTTATACAAAAATATAAGCACTTCTATCTGATATTGAACTTCTTATGTTCAATTTTTGTTGTTACTGAGATAAAACTTTCAATTCTAGATTGTGGCCACAATAGAAAATCCATGTATAGATTCCAAATCCTGTATATGATCTAAGGTAATAATTGAAGACCAAGATGCAAGATTTTTCTGTTAACATTTAAAGTGCTTACATTAGTTGAATAAATAAGTAGATCGTTAATAACTAAGTTACAATAAAGTATTTCATATTTGCACCAGATTAAAAGAACATCTTTTGACAAGCATTTGTGACAATATTGCATGTGTATTTATCGCCATCTTGCACCATGGTCTTCAATTGTGTGTACCTGATTAAATAAATTTTATTTATAACAATTTTTATCTTTATTTTCAAATCTGTTTTCCAAAAAATAAAACTAGGATTACCCGAAACTACCCTATACGACGATGAATGTATGTAATCCAGAGTTTTAAAGGAACCTAATACATCTACATATACAGTGGAGTAGGTAAGGCGCCGGCAATGCGTGGTGGAGGCAGTATCATTAAACAAGTTCGATGGCTGTTATAAGTATTGGAAATCAACAAAGTAGGTCCGCCGATTGGAAAACGTTACCTACTTGAAAATTTCATACTATTGAAAATTGTTTTGTCTTCTAATTAATTTTGTTATCATATTATATTATTATAAAATAAATGACGCATTTAGATTTTTTTATTATAAAATTGAATTATTTATTTAACGTAGAGGTATATTCTAAAACTTACTCTCACTTATCTTCGCTTTAATAAGTTGGTTGGCACATCCACATTAAAAATCGATTTCATGAAGACGCCGATGTATGAGTCAGCGACTTTGTCGGTAGTCGCAAATCGAAAATTGATTTGGAGGATACCCAGCATAATATATAACACAACTCTACCATCATTGAACAAAGATTATTGTTGTTGTGTTGCTACTCTCAAATTTATGTAGCCTTTTTTAAATAAATTGATCTTAATGTTTTTTCCAATAAGTTTAAAAGTAACGAAAATGCTAATTAATGAAGACAGAATGTTTGAAGGGTCGGCGTGGTACCAATTAACAATTAACTATTTTCTTAGTTATTTACAAAAATAACTACTTAAGAAAGGAATGTTAGTAGAATATCTCTGTTAAGAAATGCTTTTGCTTTAGTATTCAGATACTAAACTACTCCGATTTTCCGACATTTTAGTCTACGTGCTACCGTTAAACGTATAACATAAATTTAATTCGCATATCTTTAAGCTGATTTTCCGGCTCTCTAATAACCCAATTCATAGACCGGTATAATCCCAACAACAAAAAATGAGACACCAGAGATCATCCTGTACATACGTGTGCCTAACAACGCAAAAGGATCTTGAAACATCCATACATATACACAAGTGAATATGTCGTAAGAAAGGGGCAATATAGAGAAACCTTACTAATGTCCGGTTTCTAGAATACCATAAGGTAACTGTAGGATAACTTTAAAGTTATACTCTTGTACATACACATATACAATAGATAATATGAACGCTAAACTTTGGGTTTCTGTAACATGCAGTTGAGAAAGAAGGAATCTATTTTTGTTTGATAGTTTCCCGTTGGCCATCACAACTACATTCACACCGTTTACAGTTGTCAAGTAGTTCACATCAACAACAATATGGAGATAACATAATTTGTAACATAGCCTAACAAAATATCTAAATGTTACATTGTCATTTGTCATCAAATAAAACATGTGCATTCAAGTTGAATTTAGGTACATTTCTACTGGGAACCGAAAAATTCCCCGAAAACAATTCAACGACGGAAAATTCCCCGACTACAATTCACCGACAGTAAAATTTCTCGACAAACAATTGACCGTATGGAAAACTCCCCGACAATAACGAATTTCACTTCCCATTTTATCTCGGCTTCGAACGAGCAGCATATTACACTGGCGTGTTTATAATTTTTTTTGTTTTTTCTGTAATAGAAGTTTTTTATCCTCTTTTTTATTTTTTATATATAATAGTAATAGTAACAACAATAATCGATAAGGGTTTTCCGTTATGTACAAGGGCTATTACTTTTTATTGTCTTCAATAAATAAGATTGTGGGCTATACCACCCAAGTATTAGAAGGTAGAAGGTATTTTTATAATATAAAAACCGTGTAATTAGAAATTAAGATCAGTCGGGGAATTTTCCATTCGTTGAATTGTTTGTCGGGAAATTTAACTTTCGGGGAATTTTCCTGTCGGGGATTGTTTGTCGGTGAATTGTAGTCGGGGAATTTTCCGTCGGTGAATTATTTTCGGGGAATTTTCCTAGATCCATTTCTATTCATAGTTATCTAATAGGTAACCCCTCACTGAGGAGCCGGTATCCTTGATGTGTAGTTATCTAACTGTTACCTACTGTTTCAGAAATCAAATATTACTTATCTGTGCGCTACCTAATAGTTCGACTAAATAGTTATCTAGCGTTCTAGAAACCGGGCATAGAACTTTAATTATTAAAAACAGAAGTTATTTATGACGAGCTGGAAGAAAAGGGTGGACTACAGTTTCCAAAATTGTTTTCACCTATTATGCTTCTTCTAGAAAAGTATTCAACTGTTATTTGCCTACAAAACACTTTTGTACTTTTGCAATAGAGAAAGTCCACGCGTGCGCTGTGCATGTCAATGGCACCTCCACAATAACAAATCAAATTTTTAGGGAGCACAAAGTTTTGTGATAGTTTCGTGCTGTTTTGTACCTTGCAAACGGCAAGTTTTGTGCTGTTTTGTTTTTGAAATATTCGCATTTCTTGTTGAGGGTGTCGTGGACATGCCAGCACTCCGATGAACGAAAATTCGAAATCTAATGTGGCATCAGTTTTGTGCCGCAAACTGGAAGTTTTGCGCTGCTTTGGTTCTAGAGATATTTCCACTTCTTTTTAGGAGTGCTGATGACATATCAGCAGCCCTACCAACAAAATCAAAATATTGCCCTGAAATGTTGCGGTACGCTGTTTTGTGATGCTTCCGTTATCGCGGTGTTTTTCTAAAATATCACTATCTGGTAATTTCCAGATTAGTTATTTACTAAGGGATTGTATGTCATACTTAAAGCAGTCCGATCTAAATCATTTAGAATTACTTAAAATTCTCGATCTTGTTACGGCATATAAATCTGGAGTTGTATAAAAATTCTCTCTAACATTTTTAGCATGAATATATTAGGCAATCTTTGTTTTATTCGTTTACTGAGATGAACTTTTTTTTTTAATTGGTTTAAACACCTTCGCTAACATTTTTGTGTAATTTTGGCCAACATTTTGTTAATTAATTTGCGAAAAATCAAGATTGAATGTAATGTCGAGAAGAAAGATATGTTTCTCCAAGTAAATTAGCGTGTCAAAACAAGCAAATATCTCATGAATGGTGCAAGATAGAAATGTAATTGCATATACAAAAGCATTTTATAATATCGCAAATATAAAACTACACCAGGTATTCCATTTGGAGAAACAAGTTGCATCCAAGTTCCATAATAACACAAGCCCCATCTATATTAGAAGTGTGTTTTAATCATAGCTTGCTTAAAATCAGCAAGCCTTTGTTTGAAAATTACTTTAATTCACACGCACACAAATATATTTAGGTGTTCCGATCATTTGAATAACCCTGTGTATAGGGTGGGGCATTAGTGCGTGAAGTCCAATTATTCCTGTGTTATAAGAGAAATGAGAAAATGTTATTCAGATAAAAATAAAGACAGGGTAAACTAAACTTACTTTATTTTAAATGGAACACCATATAAACAGATATAACGTCGGGATCACCAAACGCCACAAGTTTGATTGATTACTCGGAACACGTATTTCGAGAACGCGTAGGTTCTCATCATCAACCAAATACTGAAAGAATAAATAAAATTAAAACTATCCCCATAAACATCCCTCTCGGATCTTCTAGTATAAACAAGCATAGCATGCGATTCTTTACCTAAATCGAACTAATCGCTAACACGTTGAAAAGCGACCGCCCTTTCTTAAATTATCGAACACGACCGATTTTCCAAGAATCCATGGTCCATAAATACTCTCATATGCGTCTAATTCTCGTTGATTATCAACGGCTTTTAATAGTGTGAGACTGTCTATTTCAATATGATGTCCCTTTTCAATTAAATGTTGCGCTTCTGCGGATGATTCCTTTCTTTCATACCGAAAGTGAGCTAGATCATATCTAGTCTCTATTGACCTTTTTGTTTGCCCAGTATAAATTTGATCACAGTCTTTACATGCAATTTTATAAATTCCAGACTTCTGTCTCATCACAGGTCTGTCTTTCGGGTTGCCTAAAAGATTTTTTAACGTACAATTTATTGGTCTTATAACAAACATTTAAATTGAATTGTTGAAAAACGCGGTTCAATCCTTTGGTTATGGGGTGGTACGGTAACTTAATAAATTTCTTTTCCCGGTTATTCGATGGGACTAAAGTAGTGGAATTTCTGACGTGATTCTTATATTGCTTATATTGAGAAACAATTATAGACCGCGGTAGCTGGGTCGATGAATTGGAAGTAGAAGGAGGAATCGAATTTGGAGTTTCTGTATTATTGAAAACATAGACCGGTTCTGTTCTGCGATCGTCAATATTTCCATTTTTGTACATTAGATTTCTGTTGTGGTCTGCTTGAGAAAAACTATTGGCAAATGGTACTCTCCTTCGTTTCGCTGGGGCGGCAACTTGCGAATAGGTTTGCCTTTGAATAGGAGAGTTTGGTTCAAAAACAATAGGGAGGACGGAAATATTAGGGTTAAGAAGTGGAAAATCTTGGGGTCTATTTGCAGGGATTCCTTGGCTGGGTTTTGTTAGTTTAGACGCATCCGCGAATGAAAGATTTTGGAATGCCATTATTTCCTTAATTTTCACCTGTCTTAGATATTCGGGACATTTCTTGTTTATGGCATCATGATCGCCTTTGCAGTGAATGCATTTTAGCGAGGGTTCTTTACAACAACTTTTTATGTGGTCTCCTGCACAATTGCTACAATTCTCCTTTCCCTTACAAAGTCTGATAATGTGACCGTAATAGAGGCACTGGAAGCACTGCACAACCGGAAATTTGTAAACCTCTACTTCAATGGGGGAACAGTATAAAAAACTCTTTTAGGTAGCATGGTACCTTCAAAAGTGATAATGACTGTATTAGTAGGCTCATAAGACACCTCATCATTTTCAGACCTTCTTTTTTATCCTTCTAACTTTCAGGGCCCTGATTGTAAATTTTCTAGAATTTCTTCTTCACTTAGAGATTTATGAATATTTCGGATTACCCCTTGGCAAGAAACTAGGTGCGCAGGAATGAAAGCTACTAAGTTATGTTTCTCTAGCTCCGCATGGCTCAGGAAATTATTTGCGGTTTTGGAACAATTAAAATTAATCGATAATCTACTTTTTCCTTTTTGTACAATTGATTTTATCCCGGCAACATTCGCGTTTCTAAGCAGTTACCCGATAATCATGGGATGAATAGTTTTAAATTCTGACGGGTCTTGCTTATTGTCGTACTGGACATATACTTCAAAAGGATCCGAACTTCTGCTATTATACTGATCGGGAAGTCCGATTGGTAATAAACTTCTTCGGTAACATCCAGTCATTATTTTTAGATTGAGCTTTATGTAATAATGTTAATATGGCATCGGCAGTATTTTTTTTTCTCGGACGTTACCAACTCGCGAGTCGGAAAGTGGCCCGTCACGAACCGCCCATAGTAGCACCCTGGAACCGTCCTCTTCGACTTCACTTCGGGGTGCATAACCCTAGCCACTTTCCATTCCGTAGGAAAGGATTGAGAGATTAGCAAGCAATTTAGCACACAAACTATCCATTGCCGATGGTGTTCTGTGGATATTTTGATGGCTTCGGGTGGGAGTCCATCTATTCCAGGAGCTTTTCCGTTCTTCATGCTGCCCATTGCTAGATCAAATTCCCCGTCCGTGATACCTCTCACTTCACCAGTGTCTTGTCTGTCGGGGAGCCGTTCAGAGTCATCGTCTTTTTTTGTTACAAAGAGCTCTTCGATGATGTGCATCTTTGCTTTGGCTGGGATATCATATGCCGGATAGCTCTTCATATCCCGAATGGCGATTTTGTATGCGCTGCCCCACACATCTTCTTCAAGCTTGCCGCACAAATCCAACCAGCATTTTCTTTTTGCCGCCCTTATTTGTTTGCACAATTCTTTTTTCTTCGGCCGGTATCTACTCTCTATTTCTGCCTTGACATTCTCTGGGATCTTAGGGTTTCCTGCATTTCGTGTTAGTAGTCTTCTCGCAGCTGTACATTCTCTACGATTTTTGTGGATTTCGTTATTCCTCCAATATGGCGCGCTGTCACTGCTTAGTCTGTAGGTGTTATTTCTGTATGCTTCTCTCAGTGCCTTCGTGCATAGCTGGTATGATGTCTTATCGGTTGCAGTCATTGTTGCTGTTCTAAGATCTAGTTCGGTAATAAAAGCGTCCCAATCACAGCAGAGAGAACCCTTTTTCGACTGCGGCTTGTAGGAGCTAGTACCAGTTCCACCATTTGTTACCTCAAAAAAGATGTAGGCATGGTCTGTCAAGTTTTCTGTCTGTAGCACTTTCTGTTCTTTAATCATTCGCGTTGCGTTCTGTGTACCACATGTGACGTCGATGTAGCTTACGCTGTTACCTCTGCGAAAGGTCGGTACTTTCCCCGTGTTGATTACTACTAGGTTTAGCCTGGCCATCCACTCCATCCAGTAGTCCCCTCTTTTGTCATTTATCGGGGAACCCCAGTAGACGGACTTGGAGTTGATATCACCCAGAACGACCGCATCTTCCCTGTTTGTGTTAATGTTATTCATTATATTGTCGACACAGACTGTAAATTCTTGCATCGGTATGTTAGGAGAAATGTAACAGCCGTATATACCAAGATCTTTCAGTTTAAGGTACATGTAGCTTTCATTACATGCGACTTTTGAAACTTGAATTTTCCTATTTAGAAAAAGGCATCGGCAGTATTAGGCGAGACTGTAATTTCATTATTTTGGGGATCATTTGTACCGGGGGGACTATCCCCCGGCGACAGGGCAGACATTTAGGAAAGCTATATACAGCGGGGTTTTTAGCTTAAAGCGATAATTATACAGTAAGCTACTTTACCAAGCAGTACAAATAGATTAGAAACTGATGCGCAAGTAAATTAAGTAGTAACCACTTACCGAGCTATTCACAAGATACACCCACTCCAAAAAACCAAAACACGTCCGCACAGTAACAGCTACGTTCGGATACCCACTCACAAAGACAAAATTAACAAATCCATGTGGCAGGTTAATAATGTTTATTTTTAAATTCTTGGCATGAAAAAGTTTCGTTTTTTAAATAATTGTGAAAAATATATCTATGAGATTTGCGTTTCAATTTTCTATCGCATTAACAACAGAAGTTATAGACCTTTTGCCAAAACGTCATTTAAGTCTCAAAATTATAAAATATATACTTTTTATCTCAAGAACAAGAAATGAGAAGTGTAATGCCTTACTAAAAGCTGTTCAGTATTATCACTGCAATTCAAAAATGGCAAAATGTACAAGTGCACTAGTTAAAATAACAGACTTTCGGTATAATCGAAAGTGCCTAGATCATTGGAAATAATAAAAATATGGAGAGAACAACGAATTATATCTAACAAGTTTCGAAATATTTTCATTTTGGTGTAACTCTATAGAGCTCTAGTAAATCATGACGAAGACACGCCCTATACAGGGTTATTGGCAGGTGAGAATGGCTTATTAAAAGTATTATAGTAACGAAACGGGATTTTAAAACAAAATTTTGTGGTCGGTTATGGTTGAATATCAACTATGATATATTTTACACATATTTCATGTATCATACCCTATATAAACAAAATTCATCCTGAGTTATTCGCAATTAAAGAAAAAAAGTGACAGATACCGATCTTACTTTATAATGATATTACGTCACGTATAGGAACAGAAGAATCGAATGAAATTTTGCATATACACAGCTGATATCGTGTAGTTATACAGAGTTTGGAGCTCTTCTCTGTAATATTATACAGGATGTTTAAAAACTTAGTTGCTTATAAATAACTTCGGAAAGTCGCTTTCTTAAATAGAACGGCATATATTTTCATACATATTCTTATTCTACAAACATTCTCTTTTAATCTATATTAGGTGTTCTTATACCTAAAATGGAAGGTGGGTAAGTTATAACGATTTAATTAGCCTCCGCACCTAAAATGCTCAGATACAATTTACGGAAGCAATGGTCGAAGGAATTTTATTTAGGTATAGCACATGATACATGAAATATGTGTAAAATATATCGTAGAAGCTGAATTTCTAATTGAATTTATAGCATGCTATTTGAAATATTGAAATTGACTCGCACTTCCGGTTAACAGGAAGTGATATTTATTCAAAAGTATTTTCATGTGATAGTTCATATTCAACCATATCCAACAAAATTTTGTTCCACTTCGTTTGTATAATACTTTTAATAGGCCATTCTCACCAATCACCCTGTATATTGCATATACAGATGAAACTTATGCTTTAATCTTAAAAGGATGAAAGGCGGTAAAAATTACAGACTATACAGTGAATGTTATACATTTTTATGATGCATTAATCCCACATTATGATGCTATGCTGTTGTGGTTGTTTTTCTCTTTTTATTAAATTAACATACTTGCTTACCATAATAACACACTGTTAGAAAAGTGATGAGCACACTCTGAACGCCTAAAGATACCTGCATAATTTTAGCGGTGCATAAAGCCTTCTCCTAGACGAATTTTTAAATTTTCTATAGTTGCATTTTTTATTGAGCGTCTCCGACGGGTGCCACATTCCGTCAATATTGAAACTAACGCGGATAGAAGAAACCGGCCGTTTTTACTATCGTGCAGAGGTACTATGTAGTCGTACTTTGTGCATAATGGAAGGCCGTTCGCATTACCTGAGTGAGTTTGAGCGAGGAATGGTTGTGGATATGCACGTGGCAGATGTATCCTCCCGTGAAATCGCGCGCCGTCTCGAACGGTCGTTGTGGCAGTGCAACGGACATGGCGAAAATGGAATGAACCAGGACATACACGCCTCCAGCCGCGAGCGGCACGGTCAGGCATGACCACAGCACGCAAGATCGTGCCCTTGCGTTCAAGCCTATAGCGTCGCGTATGTCCTCTTCAAGGCAACTTGGAGCTGTTTGGCCAGCAGGAAGGACAGGCATACTCACTACGCGAACTGTACGGGGCTGTTTGGTAGAGAGTGGTTTGCGAGCGCGCCGTATGTTGCAGCGGCTTCTGCTGACTCACCAGCATCATCATACACGACGCAAGTAGGTTGTGGCAAGATATTGGTGCGTTAACGAGAGGAGACACATTTTATTTTCGATATGTGATAGTTTAAATCGTACCGGGAAATTTAAGTCAGCATACCAAAAGTTATATAGATGACCCCCATACAAAACCAGCTTCCGAAGTTAGTTGACGGAGCAAATGTAAATCAAGTTCTTCTTCCGAGCTGGAGCCGTCATTTTCTGCAATTGTTTCCGTCAAGCAGAGCGGATACACTTCTGTTTACTAATTTCTTAGTAATGGTTGTAGCTATTGTAAAATTTAAATTTATGCTATAATTTAAAACTTAGGATATACCAGAGCATAATTCTACTTTTATATCTTGTACATAAATATTTACTAGTGAGGTAGGATAATTAAATGTTTAAACACAATATATGTGAATTACTGGAATTTATTGTATCACAACAGTTTGTCAAGAAAATATTATTAATAAAAATAAAGTAAACAAAAATCACTTATTAGTTAATTAAGTAATTGACTAGAATATGTATAATCATCTATATATAATACTGTTACCTAGTGGTGCTTTTCAATAAGTTATATCACTGTGCGCCTACAAAGCCTAAATTAAATAACTATAACCATGTAAAATCTAAGTCTAACATATAAAGTAAAATAAAAGGTAATAAACGACTAAAAAAATATACGTATCTATAAAACGACTTCAAAAATGCTTCTACGTCTATTTATCATTTGAACTATACAATTTTTCTTGTGTTTGTTGTAAGCCTGAACAATAATGCAACATCAGAGCAGATATTGCGTGCAATTTCGCATCTGCTTTGCCCATTAAAAATGCCAGTTTTGCCTTTTCTACTTCAGATTCTTCTGCATTTAATTTCTTCGATAAATCTGCATGTTCGGTCGTCACACTATCAAATATTTTCTTCAATTCTGTCATCTGTAGAATAGCAGTGAAAGTAATCAAACGCTGTACATGTAAGAGTGGTGTTTCACAAACATCAGATTTTTATAATGAAACCGCAATAAAGGATAGCCAATAGATTATTAGTATTAAATATTATGTCTGGTAAAGCATTTCTTAACTATCACAAAATGCAATTGTAAAATTGAATAATGATAGTACTTCAATAGAATTTCATTTGGATACGCTATTAAATTTAATTGAAATTAATTGTGAAACTGCTAAAGTAATAATTTGCTACTAATAAAATTAAATTATTTGCCATTGAGATAAATTCGGATTTTGTGGAATATTTTTAACCAAAACAGCAACGTGTTTCATCTTATCTAGCAATTTCACACCTGTAATGTCACTGGTTGTGGAATTTTATTGATTGCATTTACAAATGTTATGAAAGAAACGCTCGTAGTACCGGGCAGTGATTGGCAAAACATCGGCTACTTGTGCGAATGTTGCATAGATAGCTTGTTGTTAACCTTTCTGCGGCCGGAAATTGGACACATACACGGTATTGGTTCAGTATGATCTCCATGAAATACAACGTAAGTATGTTTACAAAATTTATAGTCTACGGTGTGTGATAATAAAGGATTGACAGTGATATATCTGTTGCTTAGAAAATACCACAAAATCAGAACATAACATCTCATTGGAGAACCTTTTATAAATCAAAGGTTTCTACAGTTTTACAAAGTAACTAGTTTACATTATAAAATTTAATTACTTTTCCGAAATGAAAATAATTAACGATAATCGTAAAACGAATATTAAGGCAAGATATATTAACGAAATGTTTACATAATATACGTACCATTATATTAATTTTCTCTACTTTTTCATCGGTTGGCATATTAGCGTACAACATTTTTCCGGATTCCTTAGCGGTGTCCATCAACGACTCATCCGAAGGACACACCATTATATGTTCTAATAGTCGGGCAATGCAATCTGACGCTTCATTTGAGTTTTTTGAACTTCATCTAGGGCAGTAGGACATAAAATAAACGGATTGGTTTCGACTATAGATTGTTTACGACTTGGAGTATGCTGAGGAGAAGGGGGTAAACTACGAGACTGACACGTGGATACATGAAATCCTAAAAAAAATAATTACATAACTTGAGACATGTAAGGAGTAAATCGATATGAAATTTTACTCGAGCATCACACATTATCAAAAAGATTTGCTAAGACAAAAACTGCATCAACACTTTTTTGTTTGTAGAAATATACAGAAGTAGTAACACTCACGGCAATGGATTGGAAGTTTTGTAGAAAGGTATTTCAATATTTCTGTACAATTTTATAACTTGGATCTGTTATTTGACATTTTATCATAGTCAATCCATAGGTAATAAAAACAAAACAAGAATACTGATGTACTAAAACATATAAAAGATCTTCATTGCGAGAAGCGAAAAGAAAACTACAGATTTTCTTTAAAGATACTCCCCGTGTGTCGGTCGCATGCAGTATCATTCTATATGATTAATTTCAACATATATACAAATGTATGTACTATTAGGGACAAATGTACTGAATCGAAATGCCATAAATTACTTTGGGTTTCATTTGGGTAGGGAAAAAAACAGGTGCTGTATTCCGGCAGCTGTATCGTTCGATATATTCAAACATATTCAGTAGTTAAAAATTCTTGTCGAAAAAACTCAATATACTCGTACTTATATTTCCAGTACGGAAGATCCAAATATTTATAAATATGCAACAAATAACATACCTATCTCTAAATTTTTTAACGATATGTCCTCACTGATGGAGTGATAAGAAAATCTTACATTCGATATTTCATTCCTTTAGGTGTGTAATTAGAATAAGGCTATTACGTATAGTAAAATTGTTTTCAGGTTCAAAAATACTTCCAAATTATAATTTTAGTAGTAGTCTAAATTTAAAGTACTTTTTACGTTGATCTAAATATAGTTATTTAAGAGTATCTACCATAAATGTTCCTTAAAAGCTTAAAGATGATGAATCTTAACTTAACTTTTTAACCTTGCTTGCAATAAGTCTGTATCGTTTACAGTTATTATTACATTTAATATCACACTCGAAAACAAATATAAAAACCAAATATTAGTTAATTATTGTTGGAATTAAATAAACGAAAAAATTAGAATAAATTAAACAGAACATTATTATATTTTATAATGCAGTTTCAAATAAGACAATGTCAATATACAGGCTAACAACTTGAACTGCGAAAGCCGATAGGAGAGGGTAGTGGGAGTTAAAATTTCCATTTTACTATTGTCAACTTTTTATATGACAGGTGGTTATGGCAATTACTTTACTGAACTCCAAACGTTACCCTATAAGTGTTATTAAAACGTTGCTGGTTGCTTATTTAACTACTTATACATTTTTGTTTTGAATATAAACGTGTAGAATGTGTTAAAGTGCAAGTTTATGTAAAGAGGAGAGACACACCCGTATTTTTCAAAATTGTCATTGATGCGATGGATTGTATTTAAACAGGACGATTAATAAAGGTAGTTCTCCAGATATCTACAATTGATGAAAGTGTGTGGCCTCCATAAAACCACTTTATACTTTGCACTTCTTCAATAATTGTGTATTCCATTAGGATAAAGTTTGATGGTTCGGTAAAGTATTTGACATAACCACCGACATTCCTGTCATATAAACAGTTGACAATACTAAAATGGACACAGTTAATTTTACATCCCACTACCTTCTCCTATCAATAGGCCTTCGTAGTTCAAGTTGTTATCCTGTATATTTAAATTTATATTTTGCAGCTTTACTATCAACATAAAGTGTAGATTTATCATATACATGCAACCTGATAAAATGCGTCCTATCTAAAGGAGTATACCTAATTAAGAAACATACGGAGCTATAAAAGGTATAAGATACGACAGCTCAAGGTCGTGCGCCTCATATATACATGGTGGCCATATAATTAAGAACCGCATCAAATTATCAAGTACTGATTAAGCTTTAATGTGTACCTTCAAGATATTGCATTATATTATGATTTTTATTCGCGAAACTTACAAGTCTATAAATTCTCTTTAAAACACATGTGTGAACAGATTAAAAAAAATTATTATGAAGTAGGCATTAACATAAATAGTTCTTCAGAAAAACAAAAGCAAAGTTCCAACTTTTAAATCGCGCTATCTCAGGCAGTTCTAAGTAGTTTAAAGTATGAATTTTACAATGGACTCATTACGTAAATAAAAAGAAAAAATTGTTATAGAAGTTTGTTCTACAATCTAAAGTAAGGTTAAAAAAATAGAAATCGAAGTACATTTAAAATGTCTATAGCTTTGGCAACGTTGAAACATGACCTACCATAACTTTCTACAAATAGATGTGTTTCACAGCAGCTGAAGGACGCCTAAGAAAAGTGCAGACGTTGCACTTTTAAAGAATAAACTGCCTCGTACAATGAAGTCGTATGATTCCTGAATGAATGAACACAAATGCATTAGGTTACATCAAACGATATTTTAGTGAATTATTTGACAAAATACTTTGAAACACTAGTACTGTGTAAAGTGCGGGTGTTAGCATGATGGAGGGCTAATATGTATACTACGCGGTAATATCACGAGATGCGGTTAATTATTGTAATCGCAGCAAGTCCTTCGTGTACGGACATTTACTTTTTTAAGCCCGGCATTGCCAACTTCTGGTAACCAAGTATTTACTTATCTTGGAAACCGAAAGTGATAGGGTAAAAATTTATCAAGGTATTCTGTTCAGTTTCATTCAGTCTAAACTACATTATAATTATGGCACTCAAACCACTTACACCCTGTATAAGTAACAACACAAAAAAGAAAAGTCTAGGCAATAAAAGAACTCGAAGTCCTTCTTCGATAAAATTTTGCAGGAAATGCACCTTGTTATTACCCGCATAAAGAAAATACGGTCAGTATTGTTTTTCATATTTATAAATCTAAATTTAAACTAGGAAATTATATTGTTCCTTCAAGTTACGAAAGAAGTTGCGAGAACTAAGTCGGCGTAGAACAGAATACTGATATACAGTGGTGGCCATATAATTAAGAACAGCATCAAATTATCAAGAACTGATTTAGCTTCTGTGGTATTGTTGTTGAAAAACTACGAGGTGTCGGTGTTAGCTCTTAAGGGACAAAAATGTAAAATAAACTACTTTGAACTAATAACACATGTTTACTCGGCTTAGCGGTACATTCATGTTGATAACCTAATTTTGACTAAATCTAGAACTAAACTGCAGCGCTTGCGCATGCAAAGTAAGAGTAAAATATTAATTGTTAAACCATACTACAGCTTTAATGTGTATATTCAAGATATATGATTTTTATTCGCGAAACTTACAAATCTATTAATTCTTTTAAAAACACATGTGCAGAGTGTGTGGTGTGTCAATCCCCGATGTCACGGAATAAAACAAACGGTTACAGTTCGCCGAATCTGCATGGAAATATAATTAAGAACGATGTGGATATCAACTAGTTGTCGCTTTGCCGTGTTACTGTGCATATCGAGAACTTCTTATTTATACAAAATAGAAGCATATATAATATTTCCAATTATTTTAATTTGGAATAAACATGGGGAAAAGCAAAAAGTTGTTTTGCTACCATGAGAAAATGTATTCTTAAATCATATAAAAAAAGCAGAGCATTTGCAGTGTTCAAAAACAATGGTATTTCAGGCTGTCGACCACTATAAGTTATATAATACTACACAAAATATAAAAAGAAAACACAAACCCAGAAAATCCACTGCTAAGACTGACACAAGAAGTGTACGCTTAGCAGAGAATCCTCGACGGGCATTTAACGCAATAAGTCAAGAGGTATTTGGAGAAGCTGGTTCTGGGATGTCAGCAAGAACTATTAGACGGCATTTATGTGAAGCGCAATTATTCGGAAGAGTGTCGCGCAAGAAACCTTTGGTTAACAAGCGTAATCGAAAGGCACGAATACAATTTGCAACAATTCATAGAGAATGGACGATTAACCAATGGAAACATGTAATCTGGTCCAACGAAACCAAAATGAATCGATTAGGATCTGATGACAAGCAATGCGTACGTCGTCCACCATGCAAAGAATTCCATCCGAGGTACTGAAATAATCTTGAAGCATAGAGGTGGTTCCATAATGGTTTGGGGTTGCATGACCTGGTGTGGGACTTGATCCAATTTACAGAATCCAAGGTATTATGGACCAGCACATGTATATGAACATTTTAGAAACCATGATGCTGCCTTATGCGGAGGAGAATTTGGCGGTTGATTGGGAATTCCAACACGACAATAATCCAAAGCACACCGCGCGTACAGTAAAAAATTGGCTACCTCAGAATGCTGTCACAGTTCTGACCTGGCCCTCATGCAGTCCGAGCCTGAACCCTATCGAAAACTTATGGAACGATGTCAAAAAGTTTAAGAACAGTGTGCCCGTCTTGTTGAATCTATGGGTCGGGGATGTGCCGAAGTTTTGCAAAATAAAGGGTTTCCCACAAAATATTAACAATTAGGTGCAACAGTGCCTGTTTTTAGGGTATATGATATAGTTTTAAATACACTATTTCCTTATTCTTAATTAAATGTCCAGCATTAATTGTTCTGTTTCTATATAAAATGTTATCTATGGAATACATTAAATATTTTATTTTGTTTGTGAATGTATTTCTACGTCAATAAAATATTTAAACATATGTACATACTGCTTTATTATTTAATATATCACCAGTAAATATGAAAAATATCCCAACAATCTAATCTCTTCTTAATTATATGGCCACCATTGTATGTACAGTAGTGGACAAAAACATAGTTATAAACTAATTTTTAGTGTATTATACCGGGAGAGATTTTCTGTATGTATATACTACACCACAGCGCATAAAATTGTTTAAGAATATACGGGATGTTGAAAATTTCCACAGCATCATTCAAAATAGCAGTGAAAGTAATCAAACGCTGTACATGTAAGAGTGGTGTTTCACAAACATCAGATTTTTATAATGAAACCGCAATAAAGGATAGCCAATAGATTATTAGTATTAAATATTATGTCTGGTAAAGCATTTCTTAACTATCACAAAATGCAATTGTAAAATTGAATAATGATAGTACTTCAATAGAATTTCATTTGGATACGCTATTAAATTTAATTGAAATTAATTGTGAAACTGCTAAAGTAATAATTTGCTACTAATAAAATTAAATTATTTGCCATTGAGATAAATTCGGATTTTGTGGAATATTTTTAACCAAAACAGCAACGTGTTTCATCTTATCTAGCAATTTCACACCTGTAATGTCACTGGTTGTGGAATTTTATTGATTGCATTTACAAATGTTATGAAAGAAACGCTCGTAGTACCGGGCAGTGATTGGCAAAACATCGGCTACTTGTGCGAATGTTGCATAGATAGCTTGTTGTTAACCTTTCTGCGGCCGGAAATTGGACACATACACGGTATTGGTTCAGTATGATCTCCATGAAATACAACGTAAGTATGTTTACAAAATTTATAGTCTACGGTGTGTGATAATAAAGGATTGACAGTGATATATCTGTTGCTTAGAAAATACCACAAAATCAGAACATAACATCTCATTGGAGAACCTTTTATAAATCAAAGGTTTCTACAGTTTTACAAAGTAACTAGTTTACATTATAAAATTTAATTACTTTTCCGAAATGAAAATAATTAACGATAATCGTAAAACGAATATTAAGGCAAGATATATTAACGAAATGTTTACATAATATACGTACCATTATATTAATTTTCTCTACTTTTTCATCGGTTGGCATATTAGCGTACAACATTTTTCCGGATTCCTTAGCGGTGTCCATCAACGACTCATCCGAAGGACACACCATTATATGTTCTAATAGTCGGGCAATGCAATCTGACGCTTCATTTGAGTTTTTTTGAACTTCATCTAGGGCAGTAGGACATAAAATAAACGGATTGGTTTCGACTATAGATTGTTTACGACTTGGAGTATGCTGAGGAGAAGGGGGTAAACTACGAGACTGACACGTGGATACATGAAATCCTAAAAAAAATAATTACATAACTTGAGACATGTAAGGAGTAAATCGATATGAAATTTTACTCGAGCATCACACACATTATCAAAAAGATTTGCTAAGACAAAAACTGCATCAACACTTTTTTTGTTTGTAGAAATATACAGAAGTAGTAACACTCACGGCAATGGATTGGAAGTTTTGTAGAAAGGTATTTCAATATTTCTGTACAATTTTATAACTTGGATCTGTTATTTGACATTTTATCATAGTCAATCCATAGGTAATAAAAACAAAACAAGAATACTGATGTACTAAAACATATAAAAGATCTTCATTGCGAGAAGCGAAAAGAAAACTACAGATTTTCTTTAAAGATACTCCCCGTGTGTCGGTCGCATGCAGTATCATTCTATATGATTAATTTCAACATATATACAAATGTATGTACTATTAGGGACAAATGTACTGAATCGAAATGCCATAAATTACTTTGGGTTTCATTTGGGTAGGGAAAAAAACAGGTGCTGTATTCCGGCAGCTGTATCGTTCGATATATTCAAACATATTCAGTAGTTAAAAATTCTTGTCGAAAAAACTCAATATACTCGTACTTATATTTCCAGTACGGAAGATCCAAATATTTATAAATATGCAACAAATAACATACCTATCTCTAAATTTTTTAACGATATGTCCTCACTGATGGAGTGATAAGAAAATCTTACATTCGATATTTCATTCCTTTAGGTGTGTAATTAGAATAAGGCTATTACGTATAGTAAAATTGTTTTCAGGTTCAAAAATACTTCCAAATTATAATTTTAGTAGTAGTCTAAATTTAAAGTACTTTTTACGTTGATCTAAATATAGTTATTTAAGAGTATCTACCATAAATGTTCCTTAAAAGCTTAAAGATGATGAATCTTAACTTAACTTTTTAACCTTGCTTGCAATAAGTCTGTATCGTTTACAGTTATTATTACATTTAATATCACACTCGAAAACAAATATAAAAACCAAATATTAGTTAATTATTGTTGGAATTAAATAAACGAAAAAATTAGAATAAATTAAACAGAACATTATTATATTTTATAATGCAGTTTCAAATAAGACAATGTCAATATACAGGCTAACAACTTGAACTGCGAAAGCCGATAGGAGAGGGTAGTGGGAGTTAAAATTTCCATTTTACTATTGTCAACTTTTTATATGACAGGTGGTTATGGCAATTACTTTACTGAACTCCAAACGTTACCCTATAAGTGTTATTAAAACGTTGCTGGTTGCTTATTTAACTACTTATACATTTTTGTTTTGAATATAAACGTGTAGAATGTGTTAAAGTGCAAGTTTATGTAAAGAGGGAGAGACACACCCGTATTTTTCAAAATTGTCATTGATGCGATGGATTGTATTTAAACAGGACGATTAATAAAGGTAGTTCTCCAGATATCTACAATTGATGAAAGTGTGTGGCCTCCATAAAACCACTTTATACTTTGCACTTCTTCAATAATTGTGTATTCCATTAGGATAAAGTTTGATGGTTCGGTAAAGTATTTGACATAACCACCGACATTCCTGTCATATAAACAGTTGACAATACTAAAATGGACACAGTTAATTTTACATCCCACTACCTTCTCCTATCAATAGGCCTTCGTAGTTCAAGTTGTTATCCTGTATATTTAAATTTATATTTTGCAGCTTTACTATCAACATAAAGTGTAGATTTATCATATACATGCAACCTGATAAAATGCGTCCTATCTAAAGGAGTATACCTAATTAAGAAACATACGGAGCTATAAAGGTATAAGATACGACAGCTCAAGGTCGTGCGCCTCATATATACATGGTGGCCATATAATTAAGAACCGCATCAAATTATCAAGTACTGATTAAGCTTTAATGTGTACCTTCAAGATATTGCATTATATTATGATTTTTATTCGCGAAACTTACAAGTCTATAAATTCTCTTTAAAACACATGTGTGAACAGATTAAAAAAAATTATTATGAAGTAGGCATTAACATAAATAGTTCTTCAGAAAAACAAAAGCAAAGTTCCAACTTTTAAATCGCGCTATCTCAGGCAGTTCTAAGTAGTTTAAAGTATGAATTTTACAATGGACTCATTACGTAAATAAAAAAGAAAAAATTGTTATAGAAGTTTGTTCTACAATCTAAAGTAAGGTTAAAAAAATAGAAATCGAAGTACATTTAAAATGTCTATAGCTTTGGCAACGTTGAAACATGACCTACCATAACTTTCTACAAATAGATGTGTTTCACAGCAGCTGAAGGACGCCTAAGAAAAGTGCAGACGTTGCACTTTTAAAGAATAAACTGCCTCGTACAATGAAGTCGTATGATTCCTGAATGAATGAACACAAATGCATTAGGTTACATCAAACGATATTTTAGTGAATTATTTGACAAAATACTTTGAAACACTAGTACTGTGTAAAGTGCGGGTGTTAGCATGATGGAGGGCTAATATGTATACTACGCGGTAATATCACGAGATGCGGTTAATTATTGTAATCGCAGCAAGTCCTTCGTGTACGGACATTTACTTTTTTAAGCCCGGCATTGCCAACTTCTGGTAACCAAGTATTTACTTATCTTGGAAACCGAAAGTGATAGGGTAAAAATTTATCAAGGTATTCTGTTCAGTTTCATTCAGTCTAAACTACATTATAATTATGGCACTCAAACCACTTACACCCTGTATAAGTAACAACACAAAAGAAGAAAGTCTAGGCAATAAAAAAGAACTCGAAGTCCTTCTTCGATAAAATTTTGCAGGAAATGCACCTTGTTATTACCCGCATAAAGAAAATACGGTCAGTATTGTTTTTCATATTTATAAATCTAAATTTAAACTAGGAAATTATATTGTTCCTTCAAGTTACGAAAGAAGTTGCGAGAACTAAGTCGGCGTAGAACAGAATACTGATATACAGTGGTGGCCATATAATTAAGAACAGCATCAAATTATCAAGAACTGATTTAGCTTCTGTGGTATTGTTGTTGAAAAACTACGAGGTGTCGGTGTTAGCTCTTAAGGGACAAAAATGTAAAATAAACTACTTTGAACTAATAACACATGTTTACTCGGCTTAGCGGTACATTCATGTTGATAACCTAATTTTGACTAAATCTAGAACTAAACTGCAGCGCTTGCGCATGCAAAGTAAGAGTAAAATATTAATTGTTAAACCATACTACAGCTTTAATGTGTATATTCAAGATATATGATTTTTATTCGCGAAACTTACAAATCTATTAATTCTTTTAAAAACACATGTGCAGAGTGTGTGGTGTGTCAATCCCCGATGTCACGGAATAAAACAAACGGTTACAGTTCGCCGAATCTGCATGGAAATATAATTAAGAACGATGTGGATATCAACTAGTTGTCGCTTTGCCGTGTTACTGTGCATATCGAGAACTTCTTATTTATACAAAATAGAAGCATATATAATATTTCCAATTATTTTAATTTGGAATAAACATGGGGAAAAGCAAAAAGTTGTTTTGCTACCATGAGAAAATGTATTCTTAAATCATATAAAAAAAGCAGAGCATTTGCAGTGTTCAAAAACAATGGTATTTCAGGCTGTCGACCACTATAAGTTATATAATACTACACAAAATATAAAAAGAAAACACAAACCCAGAAAATCCACTGCTAAGACTGACACAAGAAGTGTACGCTTAGCAGAGAATCCTCGACGGGCATTTAACGCAATAAGTCAAGAGGTATTTGGAGAAGCTGGTTCTGGGATGTCAGCAAGAACTATTAGACGGCATTTATGTGAAGCGCAATTATTCGGAAGAGTGTCGCGCAAGAAACCTTTGGTTAACAAGCGTAATCGAAAGGCACGAATACAATTTGCAACAATTCATAGAGAATGGACGATTAACCAATGGAAACATGTAATCTGGTCCAACGAAACCAAAATGAATCGATTAGGATCTGATGACAAGCAATGCGTACGTCGTCCACCATGCAAAGAATTCCATCCGAGGTACTGAAATAATCTTGAAGCATAGAGGTGGTTCCATAATGGTTTGGGGTTGCATGACCTGGTACGGACTTGATCCAATTTACAGAATCCAAGGTATTATGGACCAGCACATGTATATGAACATTTTAGAAACCATGATGCTGCCTTATGCGGAGGAGAATTTGGCGGTTGATTGGGAATTCCAACACGACAATAATCCAAAGCACACCGCGCGTACAGTAAAAAATTGGCTACCTCAGAATGCTGTCACAGTTCTGACCTGGCCCTCATGCAGTCCGAGCCTGAACCCTATCGAAAACTTATGGAACGATGTCAAAAAAGTTTAAGAACAGTGTGCCCGTCTTGTTGAATCTATGGGTCGGGGATGTGCCGAAGTTTTGCAAAATAAAGGGTTTCCCACAAAATATTAACAATTAGGTGCAACAGTGCCTGTTTTTAGGGTATATGATATAGTTTTTAAATACACTATTTCCTTATTCTTAATTAAATGTCCAGCATTAATTGTTCTGTTTCTATATAAAATGTTATCTATGGAATACATTAAATATTTTATTTTGTTTGTGAATGTATTTCTACGTCAATAAAATATTTAAACATATGTACATACTGCTTTATTATTTAATATATCACCAGTAAATATGAAAAATATCCCAACAATCTAATCTCTTCTTAATTATATGGCCACCATTGTATGTACAGTAGTGGACAAAAACATAGTTATAAACTAATTTTTAGTGTATTATACCGGGAGAGATTTTCTGTATGTATATACTACACCACAGCGCATAAAATTGTTTAAGAATATACGGGATGTTGAAAATTTCCACAGCATCATTCAAACTTTTTAATTTGAATAGATTGCTATATTTTTTAGTAATTATCTCGGTAGCCACGTAAATTAGCTTTGTAATGATATATATGAACATGTACACTTCAGACAGTTAGTTTAGCCTATATTGAAATTTTTTTCAAAAATTTTGAAGATAGCTTGTATCGAGTTATTGTTTGGATATCAATTTGGGTACTAACACTTATATGTTTCTAGATAATGTAAATATATATACAAGTTTTTAAATAGATCGTGGCACATTTGCCAAAATTCCAACGCTTCTTTCTCAATTTTTCAAAGGGAACCTATACTTTTTTATATTGCCTTCAAAGTCAATATCTTTACCTGTGTCTATACTTTGTAGCGAAAAATCTGAGAGTTCTAACGGAAGCACATTTTAATAAAAATGTACAGTCACTTATGGAGTAAAACCAAATTGCCTTATCAAGCTTTATTTCAAAAAATGCAAATATATATATATAATGTTCTTCATAACTAGAACGAACGTTTAAAATTATAAAACCAATATTTTTTATTATTTTTTTACAACAGACAGTGCAAACATCTCCTCGGTGTTCTCCGCAAATTGGATTTTTGCACTCTATGCAATAGTTAGTAGTCATACGTCTAATTTTGCTTGGGCAGTAAAAACACGTTTTCCTTTTCTTGTCTTGGGGTGTGTTCGCAACGTTTTCTTCTGATATACCGATGATTACAGCTATGTCTTGTCGAAGATATCGACGTAAAGTTTGGCTGTTATATCTATGCTGCATCCATGGTTTGGCAAGGCAAAGGCTTAAGTTAATCATGTATTGATATCTTGAAATAGGCCTCTCGCCTTTTTTCAACGTATTAAAAGTGTAAATAACATAAGAGTTTATGCTGGCCATATTTATCATTCCATACAAAACGCACAATGGCCATCTCTGTGTTTTTCTGCTAGAAGACAAATTTGAACACATCTGGTCGAAGGTGTCCACACCTGCTTTGGTCTCATTATAGTTATGAATCATTATTGGTTTGCCAGTTTCTTCTTGGATCTGTGCCTCCTCGTGCATAGTTGACAGTAGCAAAACGAATTTGTTTTTCTTTGGCATGTAAGGTAGCAACGTTTTTTTTTTATCAAAACAGAACATTGATGTATTTGTGTTTCGACTTTTTCCATCCAAGAACTCCATGGGTATCTCTTTCTTATTTTTGCGTAAAGTTCCTATTATTGTCAATTTGTAAGGATTTTCTAGCAACTGGTCAGCAAGGGAAACCGAGGTAAACCAGTTGTCCATAGTTACGTTGCGATTTGTACCATGAATTGATTTCGTTAACTCTTTAACATAAAATTCGGCTAAAGGCAAACCATTGCTCTCTGTTTTTCTTCCTATGTAAGGACTTGCATCTAACATATACCTACTTAGTGGCGGAATCGCAAACCATAACAATTTTTATCCCATACTTTGCGGGTTTACTCGGAATATACATTCTGAAAGGGCATCGTCCTCGAAATGCCAAAAGCTGTTCATCAATGGTGACGTATGAGGTTGGAGTATATGAATTTCTACAAGTGTCAATAAAAATTTCCCAAATTTCGCGAATGTGTATAAAAGGATCATTTACCTTCCGCTGTTCTCGCGTTTCTCTATCATCGCATCTAATACAGTTCAGCAGGAACAAAAAACGATCACAATTCATACATGATCTATAAAACTTGCCGGAAATAGTGCTATCAAACATATGCTTTGCTGACAAGTGATTATCTTTTTTTGCGGCAGAAAGTACTAAAACAGCAAACAAGGCTTTCAACTCGTCTTTTGTTGTTGGTGAAACAATCTGGTGGCCTTTGTATTTTTCGGCCTGTTTAGCGATTTCTGTATTTGTATGTTGCATAATAATATCAAATATATTGTTAGAAAAAAAATGTAAAAAATAGTCATCTAGGTTCGAACACTCTTTTGCAGCCCCTTTAGGACCAGCTATAAAATGTATAAGATTTCTGGCAGCCGTTCTTAGGGATTGTTTAGGTAACTCAGATGACCATTTGTGACCATTCTTGCCTCTTAGATGTTTGTTTTTCAAGTTGATTATATATTTTGAACGTGTACGTACTTTTGATAAAGGAATATTATCTTCATCTTCTTCCGATTGAACTGGGCTAATTTCTTGTTAGATGAAACAAGCAGCTGAATTATTCTCTTCATCAACCTCGCTGTCAGACACAGATGGCTCGACTTCCAAATTGTCCTCCTCAAAGTCACTATTATCACTGTCGTCAATTGATTCTGGATCAATCTCTTCTCCATTCATGATACGTGCCGCTTCCTCCTGTAGTTGTTTTTCGTTCAAAATCTCTTGGTTTGACATCTTAATAAAAAAATCGCCATATTTATGATAATGTATCTAACTAATAATAATGAAGAAATATCTTACCTTGATTTTCTATTACTAAAATACTCACAATTGGTAGGAATGCAAAAATAGGAATCAAATTTACTAGAAGACGTAAAGACGGGACTTTCGTAAAATTTACGAACGCATCGCCGAAAAATCACTTTAGAGTCGAAAACTAAAACAACTGCACCCCACACAGTCTAGCTAAATACTAAACTAGCAGGTACACGGAAAGACAATTCGATGCATTAACCGTAACTATCCGAAATAGAACGAAGTCTTAATAGCGTCGTAAAATTTACGAATGACCCGTATTCTAGGGTTAAAAGCATTCAAATGTAAGCTAGTTCTGTGGGAATAGCAACTGAAAAATGACGATTTAACGCACTTTCCGACGTGCAACACGAACCAATCAAGTTTAGATGATACTGCATCGTATCAAAAATACGCAGAAAAAATTTCAAATCTTAGAACTGAATTTGAAACAAGATTTAAAGATTTTAATTTCTTGGAAGACAAGTTTTATTTGTTTACTTCGATTTTCTCAATAAATATAGACTCAGTACCAAGCTATATGCAAATGGAGGTGATCGAGATTCAGTGCGACTTGTTGAAGGCAAAATTCATTGAAGTGGGTGTGCCTGAATTTTACAAACATTTGCCAGGCAGGTTTGAAAATACTCGAAAATTCGCATATGAAATTATTGCCATGTTTGGAAGTACGTATCGATGCGAGCAGTTATTTTCAGTTATGAAAGGAAATAAATCTCCCGTTAGAAACAGTATTAATGACGCTCATCTTGGGTCAGTTTTGAAAGTAATTACTGCGAACAAAATTTGATGTCAAGTGTCAGGACGTAAGCATTAAATTTTCCTGTTCTTTTATATGTACATATATGTTTATTATAATATACTTTTTTAAAATAAACCTATGTTTCGAGTAATATTTTTTTTGCGGTCCACCTATAGTTAAACCTTGTTCGTTTGGCCCAAGTTAGCCTTTGAGTTTGACACCCCTGCTGTAAAGGCTCATTTATACATGCTAGTCAACTCGGCCGAGGTGATTGACCATAGATAATATATACATTTCATTCTCTATAGATTGGACACTTCTAATAAAATTTTGTTGGCGTGTTTCTGCGCCATCTAGTGAAATGTGTTAAATTTAAAACAGACCATACTGGGGCACGAAAAGCTTGTTTATTATTGAAAATTGAATTTCTAACTTTTAAACTAAAAAACAAAGCGCTTTTATATAGTTTCTGAATATTGTCCTATATTTTCATTAAAAATATTTTTACAAAAATGTTATCTTCGTAGAACACGACGAAATAAAATGTCATTCCCGAACGCTTCTCGAGAAGTTTCAATTTGGATGATGTATGTCACGCATACCTGTAATATCGAAACCGAAGGTTAGGTAATTTATAAAAATAATCTCAAAAGATATTCAAGTTTTAACAATCTCGGAAAGCCACTAGAGGGTACTATTAGAATGTAGGTCTAAACCATAAAAGAATTTAATAACGCATCTTGTATTTACCTATTAATTGGATGTTGTATACTGCACTCTCCTTGGCGAAGTATATTGTATCTGGTGTTATCGCCTTGAAGACATTAAACATTTCTTGTACTGCTTCAATTTGTATGGGATAATGCGATATGAAAATAAAGTGTCACTGGTTTATGTCAAAACTAGTATGTCAGCTCTTGTCAATTTAATAGAAACGATAGTTTCATCGTTAAGCGGTATTTAACACTACTATTTAAGGTTTAAACTAAACCACGTCCAACATAATCCTTCATACATACATACATAATCAAAGACCTCTTATACCCGCAGGTGTCGAGGTGTAAAGTTCTCTTAATTTAGTTCCACAGATTCAACAAATTCACGCCACTCTTTCCTGTTTCTGGCTAGGGCCTTCGCCTCGTTCCGTGTTTTCCTCTTTTTTTCAGAAGTTCCGTACTGCTGTTCCACGTTTTTCTGGGTCGTCCTCTCCGATTTGTCTCGATTTTTGCCGATTTTCCTTACCTCCCATACCCGCTTCATCTGTCTAGTTTCATTCATTCTGATCAAGTGTCCCCACCATTTCAGTTTCTTTTCTTCTACTTCGGTTCTTAATGATTTTGTTGTCAGCATCTGTCTAATGTCACTGGATTGTAGTCGTTTTGTTTGTCTTTCATCAAGTATCCAATTTTCTGCTCCATAGGTTAAGACTTGTAAGTATACTGCTTGATACACCGTCATTTTTGTTCCTGTTGTTATCTCTTTTTTATTCAAAAAGTTTTTGTAGAGTGCATAATCCTTCAACTTATATTATATCTTCTCCAAGAATATCACAAAAATTACCCTATTATACTAATACTGTTTTTAAAGACGCTTGCGACACAACATACAAAATCAGAATGACAATATAATGTCATAATGACACTCAATTTCGCGCTTTTCATATTTCAAATTTCAAAAAGCAATGCCAGCGACACCTGGTGAAATGTGTGAGTACCAAAACTTTGACGACAGTACACGGGACCTTCTGCCGTATCTATAGTACGTTAGTATTATATTATCTATGGTGATTGACTAGCAAGCCACTAGCAGTCAAATAAGACGTGTAAACATTCACTGGCTGTACATTTTATACCATTTATCATAACGTCATGCCGAAATCAATTTGCATTTATTTAAATGGGATGTGGTATTTTTATTGCAAATTTTTTAAACAGCTAATTTTTTAACGCATAACTATATAAAATATGACCAATTTTAATAAGGAATGAAAACAACTTTTTGAAATTACTGCCAATATTTCAAATTTTGAAGCGCGCAAATATTGTTATTTATCTGACGCATATTTACGTAAAACGCAAAATTTGAATTGGGCTCTAGATATGTGCCATTAAATGTCATTTGGTAACTGACAAACGTTCAAAATTAATTATTTGAATGCTTAACTTATGTAGAAACAATAATTTGGTGTTAAGTGTTTGATTTATTGACCAACTTGCATTTAAATCTGCATCGCCAAGTGCAAAAACATTAGCCGCTGGCGGTATGACTTCGTAGACTGCGCGATAGAACTTCTCTGACTTCTATAAACACAATATTTTAGTAATTTTGTTGCGAAAATAGTACTTGCATGAGAAATATATTCAAATAGTTATTAGATTTCGTAGTTTACACTTCATATTTTAAATTTAGCAAGGTACACTTTAAGATAAGCAAATGACAGAATAGTGATTTAAGTCAAATCTGACAAATGTCATATACATTAACATGCGTTACGTAAAATTTCGGTAAACTAAGCTTGAAACTTCGAAACCGCGTAATTTAAATAATCAAATTTCATTCTTTGTTATTGCAAACACAGTTGGATAAAATATTTAATAAGTGATTGTGATGTGTTAGAAATAGCTTCTTACAATACAGTGATAGAAAAGATAAATGTGCTATTTAATAAAATGCAAATTGATTTCGGCGTGACGTCATCATGAATATTATAAAATTTACAATGTTATTAAAATGTGCTCCTCATCGGCCACTATAAGTTTACCTGTTACGCTTTCAATGACGTATCACACTTAGTGCCATCCCTATTTAAATTGTAATGGTTAGAGTGACGGAGGGGAAGGGAATGACGTATGACAGTTGCGGACATGCTGGAAAGGTATCCCCCTTAAATTAAAAATCGACCTGTTTTTGTGTTAAAAAAAAATTCTCTTTGGAGTTATTTAATCTGTTTCGTTTTCGGTGCCGCACCTTGTATAGTAAGATTAGCAAAACGGGACCCATTAATTAAATATTAGCTCATATGCAATTAGACGAAAACTATAAAATAATAAGCTACACGGGAGATCTGCTAGAAAAGAATTTTTCTTGAGCAAGAAAAATATTAAACAGCTGGTTGAGTTTGCGAAACAACCAAATCTAAATTTAATATGTTTGGTTCTGATGTCGAAAGATACGTTCGTTGACTACCAAATAAAGAATTCAACTCTAGTACATAAAGAAAACAGTTAAACACATAGGGGACAGTGTTATGATGTGGGCATGTTTTTCTTGTGTTTTAAAGAATGGTTTGAGAGAAATAATGTAAATGTTTTAAGTTGGTCAGTACAGTGATCCGTCTTGAACCCAATAGAAAACCTTTAGAAGTATGTAAAAAAATTAATTGTCGGGTAAAAAAACTTAAAAATAAAACTGAATTGTGGGAAGCTGTCAAGAAAAGCTGATATGCTATTCCGGAAAAATGTGCGCATTTAGTGGAGCCAATGCCTAGAAGATGCACAGTTGTCCTCAAGAATAAAGGCTGTGCCACAAAACTTAAGACAAGGATACATTTGTATGTCACAATGATAATATTCAATTTCCTTTCTAAAAAAGTGTTAACACGTATATAAGTATGTTCAAGCTAAAATTAAATTAGTTTTCGTTTTTGAGACAACTTAATAAAATGTATAGTTTTTGTGTAATGAATTGTTTTGTATTAATTATATTGTGGTATTAAATTATCCAATATATAAATTACTAATCTATTTTGTGACCTTTATGTACTTATCTTTCAATTCCTGAAATATTTCCACTTGTAGGTCAATAAAACAACAATTAATTAAATACCAATTTATTCCAGAACATATAATATTATGTTCTGGAATAAATTGATATTTACTTAATTGTTGTTTATATTATGTTCTGTAATAAATTGGTATTTAATAAATTGTTGTTTTATTGATCTACAAGTGCAAATATTTCAGGAATTGAAAGAGCAATAGAAATTTCGAGATTATTCTTGATACACCTATTTTTTTTGTGCATCGCTATATTTCTCTCTGCCTAAATGTATAATAAAATTTAATTCTTATCTAGCGTTACTAAACCGGGTATACGTAAATCAATCTACCTCGAGACCTACAGTTCCCCAGATATATAGTAAACCAAAGATTGTTGGCTCTTCTCAGAACAAGCGATTCAATTCTTATATCTCCGATAATGTATATTTCTACAATAAATAGTACTCTCATGAGTGTGTATAAGATTATTCATTGAAATTACTCGCCAACTTTTCAAATAGAAATTGTATATGGCTGTAACTGCATTTTTTAGAAATGCCAAAACAACATTTGAGCTTACATTTTATGATTGTAATTTAAATATAATAAGAATCTTAGCAGCGGAAAATATGTACATATAAAATTTTCCGTATACCGAAATAAATATGATTTGGCTGCACGATGGGGCTTAGAAATTCAACACCATTTATCTAATGTATTCTCTGTATGGGTATGAAGTAATGGAACTATGAAATGGCTACTTTAATACACTCCGCAAAATAATTATCGCAACACCTGAATTTTTTGAGTCTACGACCATTTATACGTACTGTTTGCTATTAAATTGATCATATGACCTTTTTTGTCGTTGCAGACTGACATCTAAACGGTATACCAAAAAACATTCATTTTAATGCAACATTCATTTTAATGCCTGTTTTTTGATAAGTGCTGAAGACGTGCACTAGAGAGCATTTAAAATATTGTAGTTTGTTAGTCAGATCGAGCCAATTTTTTATTAAATTACCGTTATGAATGTTCAGCAACATGTGTCCTTACATCTTACGTATGAAGAAACCGTACAATGTATCACACTGGTGGAAAATGACCGTAGCATGCGGTATGTATCTAGAGTGCTAGGAGTACAGCCATCAACTGTAAGTAGAGCAGTAGCACGATTTAGGGATACTGAGGACTATAAAAGAAGGCCTGGGCAGGTCGCAAAAGAGCTGCTACTCCAAGAGAAGATCATTTTGCGCGGTTAACTGCTCTGCGTACGCATCATTTCACTGCAAAATTCAAGCCAGACGTGGATATACCAGATACTAGTGCCATTTCAAACCAGTATTTATTATTTTGCATTTTGAATAAGGTGTTCTTTTGTTATTATCTGCATTATATAAGCTGCCCAGTGCTGTTAATTATCTTTTACGTTTTTTCATGATCCAACATTTATAAGTAGAATAGATTAGATGTTCAAAAATGACATTTTATGTAAAAAAGTTGGTGTTGCGATAATTATTTTGCGCAATGTAGTTTTCACTTGACAACTATGTAGTTTATTTTTAAAAGATTTTAAAAATACAATGCCAGTAATAATATATAGGGTGTGTCAGCGAGACCGTTCGTTAGAAGTTTACGAGATTCTGGCCAAAATATAAATTTGAAAATTCAGAATCGTATATAATCAATTGTTTTCACTTCAATTAAAATATTCTTAGATTTCTAGCACTTCTGGTTAAACCGGAACTCAGCGTGATTTTGACGCTAGACTTTGACAATAAATTTTCAGAACGGTTATTTTTTCATGGCACACTGAATAAGTATCGATGAGTTATGTGTGCAATTTTCCAAAAAACCTAATTATCTCCTAAACTATCAATTTTAGATATAGGATAATAAAAGAATATAAGGAGAAGGATATAAAAGATTTAAAATCGGACTCCAAAGACGATTAAGTAATAAAATATAGTGGGTAGCATTTGAAAAAATTAAGTTATGGTTCTTCAAAATTTCGAAGAATTAACGTGTCATAGTAAAATAACCATACAATGTAGACAGTCGTTCTCGGCGCCAAAACATACTCCAACATGTTGTTTAAGCATATTATGAATCCTAAATTGATATGTGAAAAATCGAGTGTTCTCCGACTTTTTGAATACGTAAATTGTAAAAGGTAAAGGTACTGATAAAGCTTAAGAATAGTTGAATCCAAATATGTAAAAATATACAGCGTGTTCCGTTAAAAATAACAAAGTAGATGGCGACTACCGGTACAACCGGATGCGCTAAAAATCTAATAATATTTTAATTGAAGAGAACACAATTGATTCCATTATGATTCTGAATTTTCAAATTTATATTTTGGCTAGAACCTCATAAACTTCTAATGAACGCTTTCGCTAAGACATCCTGTCACTCCAATCATTAAACGAAAAACTCGATTTAATAATGTAACAATTTTCAACACAATTACAAATATAATTCCCTAACGTTAATTTTAATGGGGAGTTAAAATTTAAGTTTTAATGTAATTTTATGTTCTGCTGCAGATATATTAAATTCGTTATTTTTAGGTAATCCAACTTTAAAGTGGTGACAAAAGAAAATAGTAGGTTTCCATGGCCAATGTAGCTAACATGAAAAAGTTCTGCCGGATTTTAGATTATATTAGTTATCAATACAACTAATAAAAAAATTGTTACAACTTACCTGGTATTGTTAAATTGTTAGCACTATTCACTCTTTTCAGTGAAAAATATTGTTTCGTATCTAAATTATTATCACTTTCAGTAATGTCATCAACGGCCTCATTTATGTTCATATCGGGTTGTATAACTTCCACATTTTCCGCCTTCAGATGTGCAGTCTCCATTGGTACACATTCGGTACCTATTTGGCACTTTGATATGCATTTTTTATGACAACATAAACCACATTGTCGACATTGAACAGCATCCTTTAGCCATATCTTCGAAAAGATATACAGTAAGATATTAAATTATACTAATTATTTCTTTATACCTTTTTTGTGCAAAAATCACAATGAGTTGTACGATGAAACTGAGTGCGAATAAAATCATGTTTAACCACTGTAGGCATTGATTTAGATTCGGTATTTATATCGTTTGTAGGAATTTTCCGCTTAACTTCTATTACTTCCTCATCATGATTCCAAACAAATGATAAAAGTATATCTCCATAGCAGAATACATGCTCAAAGCCAGAATGTGACATCAAAGGATGTGTTTGGCTGCAATGGAAGTACAATACCGTAATGTATTTCATTATTTCTCTCAAAAATGTCTCGCGAATAAATCACTCACTTGTTTGGTGGAATATTATTAGGAGGTAAAAAGGAATATGTCCTTATATACTGTCCCAGCAAGGAGCTGCAACATTCATTTAAAATCTCTGTTATGGGAATATTTGTATAGCCCAGTAGAATATCTTTCCCGGAAGAAGTTACACCCCATACATTGACATTCAAATATTTATAACACTCTTTTAAATTAAAAACAAATTCATCATTGAATGTGAGAATTGAACCTACAGCGACCTCTTTCCCTCGGTGACACTCAATAACGGAAGTTAGTACTTCTACATCATGTGATTCTAAATCAGTTCTAACTATCTCAGGTACTTCGGATATGGAATGTTTCTTTGCCATAATATTAGAAGGCATTACAATTAAATGCTGCTTAAAACCATGTTGAGGTGTACCCGGACTAGATGCAGTTGGTGTACTCCTGGTGCTACTTTCGTTAGAAGTTCTTTCAACAGATTGTTTCCGTTTTCGTAAACTGAAGCTACCTATGGTTTGTGCAAATTTAGACATGTTTTCATTACTAGCCGAGATAATTTTAGGAACCTTATCATTTTTAATTTTTTCGATATTTGTAAGACTTTTGAACTTCCTCGACGACTCCAAAGAATCGCCCACAATGTCATTAGTACTATCAGGTTCATCATTATTTAACTCACAATCTTCAATACTGATGGTGTTTGTTGTAGGGGTTTTTAAATCAGTCTTTTCCGATTGTTTTGATTTGAAAAGATAGTCACTAGCAGTTCTTTCTATACGTAGAGTTATATTTACCCCCGATATAGATTTTATAATTTTTGAAACTTGTGTAACACTTGTAACATTTTTGTTTTCCACTGCTAGAATCATATCTCCAGATTTCAGACCAGCTTTTGCAGCTGGTGTTTGTGGTATTACATTATCGACAGTAACACAAGTCTGTTCTTGCTTGAAGACTACTCCTAAATGTTGCTGTCGTACTTTTATAAGTGTTAGTTCCAACATTAGGTAGACAACACCATCTCTATTATAAATACTAATGAAGGGTAATTGGTCTAGAAAATAAAACTTAGGCATTAATTAAATATGACACTAAATTAAATAAATATTAATTTAGTACCTATTGTTAATGTACAGTAAATATTAACAATATCACTAGACGCTGACAATCTCGATACTTCTATACAAGTAATTTCTAATTGTCCTTGAGGTAAGATTTCATTATCTTCTGATTCTAATTGTCCAGGATCCGTTTTCACAAAAAATGGTTTATACCTGCAAGAATGAAAATTTGGGTTTGGTAATATCATCAAAACTAATTGCAAGGAGTATTTATTACCTTATCTTATAATTAGGAAGGGTATGCTTTCTTTTAATTGCCTTCTTGATCTGATTTACGATTAAATTTGTAATGTTTGACTGTAACTGTCTACCTTGGAAATGCGATTCTACAGCTAATTCCATCAGGGGTTCATGGTAGAAACTAAATGACCAATGAGTATAAGGTACTCTTGTAAATTGTAATCTTGCACTTCCGTTGATTTTTTTCACTATGCATAAAAATTATTAATATATGTATTTTTTGACCTTTGTGTACTTATCTTTTAATTCCTGATTTATTCCCACTTAGAGGTCAATAAAACAATAAATAATTAAATACCAATTTATTCCATAACATATAATAATATGTTTTCGTTAAATAACTTCTTCACTGGAAGAAATTGACATTTAATATGTGTCAAATTACTAATAATATAAATATAAATTGCCATGCCTATCAACAAAATTATCTAAAAAACAAAAAATTCATTGATATATCGAATTTTAATTATATTCACAAGTAATAATGAAGGAATAATGATTTAATACAACTATAGAAATTGAAATAATTTGAATTATTCGTATATCAATCTATTTTTTGTCAAGCTCTAACAGTTCTGTTCAAGGACTAGGGAAAAACATGGCAAAAAAAACCTAGTCAAGAGCTTAAAATTAATAAAATTCAGGCGTGAATTAAATTGTTATATATAACGCTTAAATTATCAATATTGATTGCCATGTTTTTCCCTAGTCCTTGAACAGACTTGTTAGAGCTTGACAAAAAATAGATTGATATACGAATATTTCAAATCATTTCAATTTCTAATGTTGTATTAAATCACTATTCCTTCATTATTACTTGTGAATATAATTAAAATTCGATATATCAATGAATTGTTTGTTTTTTAGATAATTTTGTTGATAGGCATGGCAATTTATATTTATATTATTAGTAATTTGACACATATTAAATATCAATTTCTTCCACTGAAGAAGTTATTTAACGAAAACATATTATTATATGTTATGGAATAAATTGGTATTTAATTATTTATTGTTTTATTGACCTCTAAGTGGGAATAAATCAGGAATTAAAAGATAAAAATTATTGCTAAATAGTATGTAAGAAAATATTAATAGGATTAAATAATTTATTACTATTTAAACATCACATAATATGTTCTTATCATTCTTAAATCTGGTAAAAATAATAATCAAAATTATTGGTTTGGTTAATTATAATTTCGATTTTTTGAAGAATCAGAATGTATTGAAAACGCCGAGAAATGCCACAATATATATATTTAAAAAAAAAACAAAAAACGCCTGAAATAGGCGGTCATGGCATATATGTTGGAATCATCCTGTGAGCGAGTGCAATGAAAATAAATCAAGCATTAGAAGAGGACCAGATGATTTCGACTTTTCAGGTCTCGCTAATGGTCCTCCGAATACAAGACCTAATTTCATCGCAGTTCGCTATTGAACTTCTATTGTACAACATCTGCGACAATAGACTAATTCCAACATCATTTCATCTAGTGGACAAGTTCGGAAGTAGCATTCTGCGGTCGGTAACGGCATCAGAATCATAGAGTGTGTCTCCTTGCATCAAATTGCGCATCAATTGTTTTTAAAAGATGGATATTTTGTTTTAATTTTAAAAATATATAAGATTTAATTAAGACCAATTATAGGATTACTAAATTTAGTTTGCATGATCATCGAAAAAATTAATACATTGAATTATTTGTAATAACTATGTTTTTTGTTACATATTTTCAAATTTATTCAGATTTAATGCCCAGCATTTTCTCTTCGCATTCCATTAGTTCCTTAATATGATATGGAGAACCGGCGCGTTATCTGCGCCAATTGCACGGCAAAGTTAAGTGGATAGCGGACTGTGAGCGCGCCGTGTGTTGCAATGTGTTCTAGTAACACCGAAACATGGAGCGAATGGTGCAATGCTAGACAACAATGACGTGTGGAATATTATGCGTATATTATTTTCTGACAAATCATAATTAACGCTAGTTGTGGATGATGCTTGGTTTGTCGAAGATTTACTGAATGTTTAATCGATGTATATGTTACGGGCAATTTGATTATTTCGGGCATTATTCATAATGACCGGGCAATTTGAATATTTTGTATATGTCTACGATAATGTATTACATTGCGCGGTTATTATAAATACTGCTATTATTTCCCTGAGCACTTTGATTAATTAAAAGCAATTTGGCAACGTGTACAGGATGTGATTCTCGCTGGCCAATCAGCATCCATTTTCGATGGCTGGTCTTCAATCTCATAAAAGCAAAGGAGCCGAGGAAGTAGCATTTACAAAATATTTAAACTGCCCGGTCATTATTCATAATGCCCTTCATCGGAGAATAAAATATTCCGGTGAAAGTTAGCATTGGCTTCCATTTCTCCTTGCATCCACGCACAAAAATTGAAACGACTTTCATGGTCATGTTGTTGCAACCGGCAGAGGTGAGGGGCGCCAGAAGGTCACGGTAACTTGATGTGTACATCACGCGAGAGATAAACACCTTCTGACAGGGGCAAAAACTGAATGAGCGGCGCCAAAAGGTCACGGCAACTCGACGTGTCAACCACGCTAGAGGCGAAAACCTTCTGATAAGGAAAAGATGGGTGTGTTGGGGTATATATAGGCACAGGCGACTGTTTTGATCAGAGATCTGTTATAAACAAGTCTCAATGTAATTTTCCACGAAAGGTAAGGGAATCCAGAGACATCCACAGAATCTCAATCGTGATGTTGGTTACCCACTCTCCAGTACTTGGAAACCCGTCCTTTCCGCTTCATCAACCCGTGCTTACTGTTCCGCTTCGGTACACCGTGGTCACTGATCGAGTTCTCTGCACAGTTGTATATATGTGATAGACAAAGGTCGACATCTAGTCTTTTCGCGGAATGACTAGTCTATCCTACGTTTGACCAACGCTTTTCGGCAAACCCCGAAATAGATTCTAATATCGTTCTTTGACCGATGCATTTTTAGTCAAAACTAGGAGTACCTATACTTGTTAATCAAACGTCGAAAGTAAAATAATCTGCTTCGGTCTTTGCCTAGTCTATCCTAGAAACACATGGACAAATTCGTCAAACGTCGAATTGCAGTGCACTTGCTACATTTTAAAAAGGTTAGTATGACATTAGCTTCACTGTGGCCGTGTACTTAACGTGCATGAAGTAGTATATTGAACGATGTGTCAACCGAACTGTGTTGTAATTGAAAATGTGGATAAAGAAGCGAAGTTTATGCAGAAAATTATTAATTTGAACGAAAATAAGTGTTCATTTAATATTGAGAATAAACAAAAATATGATGAGATTATCTGTAAATCTGCTAAAGTAGCTCTTAAGAAAACTTCTTTACAGTGTCGGCGTCTAAAACGCTACGACATTATGTGTGGAGAGGACAAAGAATTGATTAAGCCATTCTGTGGTACAAAAAATATCCAATACTATGTTACAGACGACGAATGATTTGATATGATTGGAAATGCTCATCACGAATGTGGTCATGGTGGTAGAGATCTCACAATTAAAGCCTTGAATGACAAGTATGCAAATGTCACAGAAGAGAGTATAAACTTCTATCTGGATTTATGCCAAACTTGTCATAAGAAGAAAAGTCACTCTAAGAAGGTGTTGCTTGTTAAACCATTATTATTTAAGGAGATACATGCACGGGGCAGATGGATTTTACGGATATGCAAAGGTGTTCTGACCGTGATTTTTTTTAATGTGGTGGGTGCTTAGTTCCAGTGACTCCGCAAGCTGTAACTAATGCTGCAAATAATACATTTTAAATTATCAAGATCATTTGAAAAACACCGATTTTATTCGCTTCTAGAATAGACTAGACAAAGACTGAAACAAATTATTGTACATTCGACGTCTGACTATCAAGTTTAGGTAGTTTTAGGTTTGACTAAAAATACATCGGTCAAAGAACGAAATTAGAACCTATTTCGGGGTTTGCCGAAGAGCGCTGGTCAAACCTACATAGGATAGACCAGTCATTCCTCGGAGAGGCCAGATATCGACCTTCGCATATAAGATATACATATACAGGATAACAACTTGAACTACGAAAGCTTACTGATAGGAGAAGGTAGTGGGAGGTAAAATTAAATGTATCCATTTTAGGATTGTCAACTATTTATATGATAGGAATGTCAGTGGTATGTCTCTCCCTCTTTACATAAACTTCTTTAACACATTCTACGTTTATATTCAAAATCATATTATAAGTTGCTAAATAAGCAACCAGCAACGTTTTAATAACACTTATAGGATAAAGTTTGATGGTTTGGTAAAGTAATTGACATAACCACTGACATTCCTGTCATATAAAAAGTTGACAATAGTAAAATAGATACATTTAATTTTAACTCCCACCACCCTCTCCTATCAATAGGCTTTCGTAGTTCAAGTTGTAAGCCTGTATATGTATATACTCTGCCGACCATAAGTCTTTGCCCACGTCTTTTCCATATATTATTCAAATAAACATGATAACCTACTAAAACTAAAAGGTTTTTAAATTTTAGTTATAAGATACACATAATATGTATATACATATTCTTCGGTTTTTATATATTTTAAAGTATTTTAAAGCAACATTATCAAGTAAGACCATTTTACAACTAATATAAGGCGGCGATTAAATACAGACGTTTTTCGCCGAAATTGTAAATGCAACTATACCTGGCCATGAATCAAATTCCGAGAAATATACACACATCAACATAATCTAAGGATATATCTTATTTGCTTAAAAAAAACATAATTTAGTGCATCTTTTTACCCATTTTTGTCTTGAAAGTTAAATGTAAAATAAACTATGAGTGAAATTAACTTAAATTCATATTTAACACAATTTTAATAATAATTTAGAAATTCTAGAAAATGGAACTAAACAACAATTCAAAATTAATCTTATAATAAATTAAAAATTTGAAGATTATGTCCATATGTGGTAGGCATCTTCTCTGAAGCAAATCCCATGCATGCTCAATGGGATTGAGGTCTGGGGATTGAGCTGGCCATGGCAAAACCTCAATTCTTGCTTCATTGAGCCAATCGGTAACAACTCTTGCCACATGTGGTCGTGCATTGTCATGCATAAGGGTTAAATTTCGGCCCAACACTTCTGCAAATGGCTGAACAACAGGTTGAAGAATATTCTGGATATATTGCTCAGCATTTAAGAGTTGATCTAGAAAAACGAGATCAGTTTTCCTACCCAGCATAATTCCCGCCCATATCATTACAGTACAACCTCGGTAGCTGTGCACTTCTTGGGCATGCTGTAGCCTTGCTGCATTACCAGGCTGACGCCAGACTTTTAATCTGCGAGTATCTGGTCTTAATCCGAATCGCGACTCGTCAGAAAAAAGTATAGTCGGCCATTGTTTTCGAGTCCAGTTTAAACGTTCTCGAGCCCAGTTTACTCGATGTCCTCGATTTCCCCTGGTTAATGATGGAACCCTAAGAGGGCGTCTGGAGTGAAGATTTACTTCTCTTAAACGACGCCTGATGATTTGGCTGTGGACTGTCACGTTAGGCACTGCCTGGAGACGCGATTTTAATTCAGTAGCAGTTAGTGAACTCTGTCGGCGAGCCTGAAGAGTAGATGTACCGGTCCTGAATAGCAGTGGTGGCACGTCTTCTTCCAAGATGTTGTTCCCTGGGATTACGTGTATCTCTGTAACGTCGCCATAGTCGGCTAATTACGCTCTGTGTTGTACCTAGCCGCTCCGCTACGTCAACTTGTCTTACTCCAGCAACTTCCAGCATTCCAACTGCTCTATTCGTCAGGATGCAAATGACGACGTCTATTTTGTTCATTCATGTTTGTTCATGTTTGCTTTTAACGCAATTTATGCTTATACTTATCAATGGGTACTAATTTTTGTGAAACAACGCAGAAATGGTGGGAGACGTAACACACTAAAGTTAAAATTCAAAACATTTTAAGATTTATCATTAACTGTACTTGTTTAATGGATACTTTTGACAGATAGTTGTTTATAAGTTACCTAGCAACCAAACTAAACAACAAAAGACAATATTAACGGAAGTAAAATCAAACACATTAAAATAAAAATTGATATCCTTAGATTATGTTGATGTATTTGTATAAAAATTTTAGTTTTCACGCAATTTTCGAGGTGTGAAGAGTTGTTTTTGTGGCGTTGTGTATTATTTTAAAATAAAATCGATATTTTGAATAATGCCATACAGAAAAGAAGAAATATTAGTTGAAACACGTGTTCATCATGATACTGGCAAAAGTAATAGACAAATAGCGAAATTACTAAACTTAAGCCGCAGAACTGTAGACTATATTAAAAAATATGACGAAACTGGTAGTTTATTGAATAAAAAGCGACATGGCCGACCTAAAATAACGTCACCAGCTGAGAATTGAGCAATAGTCTCGTTAAGTAAAAGAAATAGAGGAAAAACTGGTCTGGAAATTGCAGCAGAAATGAATATTAATCGAAATAAACTAATTAGTGCAAGACAATACAAGGATTGGACGTTGGACTAGTGGAAAAACCTGCTCGCGATCGACGAATCAAAATTTGAAATATTCGAGGAAGAACGCTTGTTCGAAGAGCACCAGGAGAAAGAGTTCTATAATCATATATTACATCCACTACAAAGCATGGAAGAGGATCAGTAATGCTTTGGGGTTGTTTTTCTGAAACATCTTGTTAAAATAGACGGTATTTTAAGAAAAGAATAGTACCGGACAATTTTGGAACAAAATGCCGTTTCGTCTGGAACACGACTAATTGAAGAAAATTTTGTGTTCCAGCAAGGCAACGATCCTAAACACACGTCCAAATTGTGTCGGGGCTATTTAGAGCACTTAAAACAGGAAGGAATAATCATTAATATGGAATGGCCTCCTCAGAGCCCCGACTTAAATCCCACAGTTGCTATGGGATGACAGAGACAGGCGAGTACGAAAAACAGCTCTAACATCCACAAAAACATTATGGGGCCAACTACAAGATGCTTGGTCAAAATTGGAACCACAGAAAGTCTGGGAAAATTACTCGAGGATGCCGACATTATGTCAGGCAGTAATTAGAGCTAAATGTGGTCATATTAATGAAATAACAATTTAAACAAATTAAGAGAATATTTGTTAAAATGTTTTAAAGTAATACTTTTTAAGGTATTAAGTTTATTTTATATAACTATGTACATAATAAATGTGTTATTTTGCAGTATTTTACTTGTGTCTATTATTTTTGGGTGGGCAATCAATTATGGTCGGTAGTGTATATCCCAGCGCATCCACATTTTCCTTGTCAGGTTTTCGCCTCTAACGTGGTTTACACGCCGAGGTATCGTGACGTGCTAGCTCTCCTCACCTACAGTTCATGTAATGGATCTTTAGACACACGTCATTGTTTGATGACATAAGCAAAGATTGTCGGTTAATCTACCTATCCTTATTTAATATCGGTGTCGAATATTCAAGCGCGAAAAATACGTATGTCTGCAATACAAATCATATCTAGACTACTGCCTTAATCAAGTGTCAGATTGTACATCATTAGTATTCATTGTCATAACTTATTTGCAATATGACAGATTTATATAATAGGACTTTATTAAAAATGCGAAATTCATCTTATAGATGCTCTCTAAACGTTATAATCAAACGTAATGCGTGTTTTAGGTTAATGCTCAATTGGTAGAATCCTAACCATAGAAAAATCCTAACCTACTTTGTGTGTATGTTTACTGTCAGAAATGTGTATTTTAATGCATTATGTATATAGTGCTTGACTTGAACTAGAAGTACCGATTTGATTCGTACGCATAAAAATTGATGACGTGTGTCTAAAGATCGATTACACGAACTGTACATAGTTTTGCTCCTGAAGAAGCCACTTATGTTAGTGGCGAAACGTCGAATTTGAATAAGTTGAATATACATTTTTTGTATTTTTATTTTTACTTTTGTTTTATTTTTGTATTGTATATATTTACTTTTCTATGATGCGGTCAAAACCCGGAAGCCCTCATAACAGAGACTCGGACCGTGGAAGATTTCCATATGATTTAACAAATTATTATAGTCAAAAAAATACGTGCGAAACAACAAATGATTCTACTTTCCACTTTTTTACAATTTGTTATATGAATTTTATTGGGTGTGATTGTTCCTGTTTTCCTCTCAGAAAAAAAAATACTTTTGAATTTAAATATCGATTTTTTGCAAACATGTGAGATAGGCATTTATAATTTCAAACATATCTATAAATGACAAAAGTATTTGTAAAATTTAAAAACACTAAATAATTTTGATCTATAGAGGGTGATCTAACAGGTTAAAACACTCTTCTAGAAATGATTAGTAATTAGAATCCTATATTAGAAAATGGATGAAATAAATGCGGAAATAGAATCTATTCATAATTTAAAAAAAAATTATGTACCTTTTATAGATAAATATGCTGTTTTACCAAATTTCATTTTTGCATCAACTGATAATAAAAAGTTTCCTGTATAATCCAAGTTGACTGAAATGTTTAATGTATCGATATGTCCATCATCTTTGTCTAACTTAATATCTTCAAGACAAATATTCTTAATGTGAGGAAATTGTGTACCTAAATTCATATCTCTAATCTGTAACAATTATAAAAGAAAATTGTAGATAGTACATTCATTGTGAGGGTGAAGTAAACAATGATAACATAACATACTAGGTATGACAAAAATGAATCATGAGTCTTTTTTAAATTTTTGATATTAAAATATAATTTTTGTAATATAACAATTCGTTCAAAGTTATACAATTACCTTGACAGCCTCAAAAAATTTTCCAATTGTTGTTTTGGTTAGTAACTCATCAAATTCCAATGTAAGTTTCTTGTATAGCCATCGTTTAATAGGTTGAGAATGTCTAAGCTCATGAAATAAAAATTGTAGCATCAAACTTATTGAAGTGCTACTATCAAAACTTATTTCATCATTTTCGATTTCTTTCTTAAGGGCCTACAATATCATTATAAGTCGACTAAGTTAATGAATGTTCAATGTTAGTACCTCCGGTAGAGTATATGCTTCTTCATTAATTTTTTTTGGTGCTTCAACAATAGGACTTTTATTGAAATATTTAAGTAGAACATAATACTGAATTACAAGTGTTAAAATAATACCAAATAAAATAGACACTGCTGAAAGGAATAAGAGTGCAAAGATATCCATATCACTCTAGCACGATTCCGATTCATTAGGCAGCGAAGGAATGTTTACACTTATTCAAAAATAAAAAAATATACCAAGAAATTTTTATACATTTTAGATTGTTTATATGTCACTCACAGGCGTCAATTACATGTCGCATTTTGATGGATAAAATCGTATACGTCACTTATACACAAATGTCAACGGTCATCTGTGGTTGTGTACAAAACTAATACATAGAAATACACCGAACTATAGATAGCGCCAGTAGCAGTAGTCTCGGCACCTCTCGGTCTGAATGGATTATGGAAATATTCCAATAGCAGGTTTAAATTTCAATTTGAAACGTTTGAAACTTTTAGTGTAATATCAAATTGAATTTATCTGCGATATTATAACTTTGGGTATGTTTTAATTGTATTAGACAATTTAAAACTTTTCTAAAAATCAATATTCTTACAATAAGTTTTTAGTACTTCTATTGTCTATAAGATTGCTCTTGCTTGCATGAATTGTCGAGCTCTATGTAGATTCGGTTTGACGGATCAAAAACATGGTCGAGAGACCTTCCGACCAATCAACCAGCTATATAAACTACAGTATATCCGGAAATTTATTATGACTCTTCTCTTGAGATACTACTTTATACGACTCTGATCATCCACTATTTCTAAAGTTGTGTAGTATGATTGTAGTATCAAATACTATATGAATATATATACGTGTAAAGAATAGTTCTTTAAGTGAAGTATAGATGCCGCCTATAGCTGAATTTAGCAGTTGCGTGAGACCAGACAAATATTGTCTATTACTAACCAACTACTGAATGCAATTATTCGTTTGGTCCGCTAGTTGTTCGCGTGCGTGCCTTGCTCTTCCCCTTTAAAACTCTCCCGGCTCTAAGCATACGGTAGCGCCGCTCTATACTTCCCTAATGGAACTACACTTCTTTGACTATATTAATACTAGTATTATATTTGGTAGTATGTTTATGGGATATGAGATGGCAAATAAAGTAGGAGTGAATAGAACAGTACTTATTTCATATGGGATTTTAGAGGCGGAAGAAACGTTTGGCGTATAGACAGTTCAGTTGTAGCGTAACCGACAATTTTGATGTACTGTTTTTCAGTGTTAGAAAATGTTTTTGTGTGTACGTGATGTATGTGATCGTTTGTGACGTGCTGTCGTCTTGCATTTCACTTAAATATATTAGTTTTTATTAATTTATTGTGTACAACATGTGGTTTTTAGCAATTACTTCTAACAGGGTGTTAAGTAGTTTAGGCAAGTACATTTCAATTAAGATTACAATTCACTATTGTTTAACGAATCTGATGGTTTTTAAGATTAAATTAAAATTTGCATTGTTTTTATTGAATAACACGAAAATGTTTATTACACTAGTCTACACTTGGTTTCAAATGAGATAATGCTTATGTATATGTGTAATTCACTTTAAAAAACAAATAATATTCCTAGTAATAAGGTTTATGTTAACAAGAAATAATCGGAAATAAAATATGTATAGGTACCTATATATCAAAAGACTAAAAAATAATAGCAGCATTTTAATTTGTCACCGTGGTGTTGGTTCCGTTAGAAAGTCTCGTTCTGTAAGTACTGATGAGTAATTTGTCATAAGACAGGTTCATACATAGACACTTCCTCCTCTTTGAATCAGCAGAGATTCCAGTATTGAGACCATATACGTAACTTTATGCGTAAACTTCGAATTGTTTCACGTTAGTATTTCATTACTTTTATTAGCTATAGTTATTATATAATTTTTTGCAAAGAAGGAAAAGAAACGAGAAAATGTTTTAAATCCAATTTTATAGATAATTTGGTTCTATTTTTGCACTTTTAAATGAATATATCTTTATTTTTCAATAGTATCTATTTTTTCACACATTACATACTATTGCTAACATATACAATGCATAAAAGGTTATGTTAAACTCAGTTGTGCACGCCACCGGTTAAGAACAAAGGTAGAAAATCAAAACTTACGTGAAAGAATAAAATTTTAATTACTTTTGTCGCTATTTTATTTGTGTACGTTATATACTTGTACGTAGACATGATGTAGGTACAGTGGAATAAAAAAAACTAACAAAATGTGAGCTTCAGAGTTATGTTAGCTTTTATTATGATAAAAGTACCTAGGTACCTTGTTGAAAACTAAAGTGAGAAAATCTATCGTAACTAAGCTCTCGTTATAGATTTTTTCATTTTAGTATACAACGTTTGTACTTTTACTATAGTAAGTTTGTGTAAACTGTTACAGATGCTTCTAGACAAGATTTTACGACTTGGTACCTCTAGTTGGCATGTTGTGCTACCTCGAAATACAACAAATAAAATATGAGTGTTTTAGTTTTGTTTTGAATTTAATTGTATGCATACACATACAGCAACTCACAGTAGTATTAGACCGCTTAAAAAAACGACATGGATATCCAATAACCATTATTAAGATTTTATTTTATTTTAAAATTATTTTCATATAGGTACACAGAATGTTTCATATTTCCAGAGTGAACCAAACATACATTTTCTTAAATAGGGCACACAGTTATATTAAGCGCATATTCTTTATACTTTCGATATAAGGTTTCATTGAATTATATACCTAGAGTATTGCAGACGTTATACTCAATTTTGTCTGAAAATCATTGCGTATTCAACGTCTTGTATACTCCACTGTTTTTTTCTGGAATAGCTTTATATTGTTAGTTTTATAGCAGTGATATTTTGCCAATATTGCGAAAAATGTATAAGGCGATTCAAACCAAAAATGTAGTACCTTTTTTCTCATCTTTTTTAAATTGATCATCCTGTATCTTGGAATAAGAAAGGGAAGGATACTGTAGACACTCATTTTTATCAACCACTCTCTATACCTAAAATCGTTAATTTCCCAGATATTTAGTATTCTCTTAATAAAGGGTGAGCTTTTTTCAAATAATTGTAGTAAGTATGTCAAATTAGCCATGGAAAAATGACAATAAAAAACTATTAAATCATAAATTGAGATAATCTTGTTAAATACAACACAACTACAAAATATTGAACTTGTACTGGTAATTAATACTTAATCGTCTAGAACACTAAACACTTTAACCCACTGAACACCAAACAAGTTTTAACTAAAACACCGACGCGTTTCAACAGCAATGATGTCATTATCAAGGCGATAATAATACTTTATAACTTTAAGTTTTATTATCGCCTTGATAATGACAGCATTGCTGTTGAAACGCGTCGGTGTTTTAGTTAAAACTTGTTTGGTGTTCAGTGGGTTAAAGTGTTTAGTGTTCTACTTCTGCACCAAGAGATCCAGTGAAGAACTTCTACTTAATCGTCTAAGTCAAATGTTCACATGTTCAGTATTACAATTTCATAATAAATATTTAAACTGTTGGTGGCCGCCAATTTGAACATTTAATTCGATAGCCGTCTGCTTTTTTCCACTGTTTACCTTATGTAAACAATTTGTAGCTACTATTAACATTTATTTTCTACTTTTACATTTAACAAACAAAAAGCTTTTGCTGCACTAACTTTTATTATGTCGTTTTTTTCGAAATATCCCGATTAATATAAATTTGCGGTCATGTGTGGTTTACTTACTATTTTTCTATTCACAACTTATTGCTCTTTTAGAATTTGATAGAAAAAATACCATATGCTATTTGAAAACGAAAGAGTTGACCTTGCCATGACCTTTGTGTCTTTCTTTATAGTGACAACACTAGGGCCATCGAGCGAGCCCCTTCATATAGTTAAACTTTTGTCTAATACTTTTCTGCATAACACTAATTGTTTCGAAGATATTACAGTGTAACACTTTAAATGGACCATATAGTGTGTCGCATTGAAGAAAATGTATGTATATATGGTTCACCCTGGCAATGTGGAACACCCTGTATATATAAAAATAATTTTAAAAGACGTAGCTTAAGACTGTCTATGATTTTTATACATAACGTCTTTTTGATATCTTCAATATTAATGGATATATTGAGCTTTGACGGACTAATGCCTCACCCTGTATGTAGAAACGAACAATAAAGCAACTTAAATATGATAGAGGCATTTCTATGTATGTTCATTATTATTAAAACAAACTACAAAAATAGTTTAAAAGTTAAATGTTTGTTTAATTATTTTGAATGATTTCAAAGTTTTTAAAAGTATATTCAAAGTCTTTTACTTGTGCATTCAAATTTACTTCGATAAACGTAACAAAAGGGATATAACCGATTGCAGTTAAATGAACAGATATAATGTAAGTGTACCAATATGAAATTGATAAATCAAATAACAGAAAATATGACTATAATCAATACAAACTTCAAAATGTCAATTAGTATGTGAGCAGTTCGATAGCCGCAGCGGTTAGGCGGCTGACTATCGTTGTAACGGAACGATAGTTGCCTGGTTTCAATTCTCCGGAAGGACGGTAACGTGTTTTCGAAGAATTAAATTCCGATAGACCTACAATTGGCTGTTGGGAGCAAAGTGATAAACAGCGCGGCATTATAAAAGCGGTATAATGCTGTCATATGTCCATTCGAAGATAATTATACACACACAAAAACTACACCGCGAGAGTTGCAATGATGGTCAAACAAGAGATACAGCTGACGAAGTCAGTGCAATTAAGCACCCACCACACATTAAAGAAAAATTAGTGTAAGCGCTATTTTTTGTTGATATGTTTCTAAAACTACGTATGAATATTAACGTAGTTTTAGAAACTTTGGTGTTTTAAAAGTATGTCGATAAATTAAAAAGCAAATAATTTAAAATGAATAATACTAACGACTAATCGATTAACGGCACTCCGTTAAAAATTCGTTTAATAGCTAATCCAAGAAATTGAGCGCATTAAGCAAAAGCCAACAGTTGGGAATTGATTGGCAACGCTACTGTCATTGTTGACTTTTGCCTAATATTTATGGGCATGTTGTAATAATAGCATAGAACATAGCTATGAAATACGAGTGTAAAATGTGTAAAAACATTTTTGGGAAGTTATGGGAATTTTCTTTAACCATCTGTACCTACTCGTAGTATAGAGTGATACAAATTTCTCCGTAGTTCCCCTCATCAAATAAAATTTTGGCCCTAAGTATTTGATTTTACCTTAAGAACTTCGAGCACATTTTGTTTTAGAATGTAGGTTGAAATATTTACTGTCTTCATTTGCGCTAATTTCTGAGACTTTTTATTGTACCTATCGACTTTTGCGACTGGATGCACGTAAAATCCGCAGAACATAGAGATAGAGGTATGTAGAATGCTAATAGGTTATAAAATATGGAGTCATTCGAAAGTCGCCATTGTCACACTAAGCATATTTTCGCGAGTAACCCTTGAACCGATCTCGGTAACAGTTATGACGTCACTAGTTACAACCGGTATCCAATAAACAAAATTCGACATGAAAATGAGAACGGTTAGCCAGTGACAGAAAATAAATAAAATTCAAAACATTTTGACGTTTGTAGACTGGTACGTGATTTAATTGACAGCAACAAGTATAACAAAAGTAGGATAAAATTATTGTTTAGTACTAGATAAATAATAAATAACACATGTTTCATTTAAGCAATGCATCGGCATCTAAAGAACATTGTAGAAAATAAAAAAGTTTATTAATGTTATTTAATCATCAGCATTTAGTAACATTTCTGCCGTTTCCATGTCTGTTTGCATCATATAATCTATACCTCCATCGTTCAATATTATTTGCATTGTTTCGTGTTTTAGGTTACACCGCTGATAACATACCTACCTCTCGAGGACGGTATAACAAACGTTGTTCAACGGTTACAAACTGTGACGTCATAGCTGTGACTACCCTGACTAATATATCTCGCCAAAACGTTCCGGTCACGTTACCGTTGAAGACCGTTGATAACACGGTCTCTCGCGAAAAAATACTTACTATTACGATTATGGCGGGTTTTTGAAAATTTATTAATACATATATTTACCCAGATACACAAAAAGTACACAGGTTATACTAATCAAATTCTGGCTGAAGGATTTCTATCAATGGCTTTGTGAGTTCGTTCAATAAAGTACTAGCATTATTAAATCAAATAAGTACAGACTAGAAGTTAATAGCGTCATAAACTGTGAATAAGTACAATACTGTATAATCGCATAGTATAAATTGTGTTCACGAAAGATGATCCCTACGTCATCAATTACATTTGTATGCATCAAATAAGTACTTCGGCATGATATTAAATACTGTAAATATCAAAATGAATGTGGCAGCTATGACATTTTCCAATTATTCAGTTATTGCCACTGTGGGCGTAATGTTCTACAATGTACTGCCATTATAGTTTATAAAAAACTGACTTCTGAAAATTGTTAAACGAATTCGTATTTATGAGAACGAAATTAATAACAGTCCGATCAAGTATCTACGGATATATCGTCAAGTGTAGTACATATGTCAAATTCCTAGTGAACAAGCGGAAATATATAGATTGAGCGTAGACTACGTACTAATCTCGAGCACGCAAGTTTCGAAACACAAACTATCGTTCAGGCTCCCCTTGTCATACAAAGAGGTATTTGGATATGAAATATGAAAATTATTCTTTGAATGTCGTTGATTGAGTTATTTTTCATATACAGGCTGGACCACTTAAAATGATGCATTGAAATTATGACCAAACTAAATAAGAAATTTGAAATCGGACCAGGTAAAGTTATAGTGTTCTAAGGGAAGCACATTTTAATAAAAATGTGGATTTTATACCATTCATCATGACGTCATACCGAAATCAATTTGCATTTTTTAAATGGAAATTTTTATTTTAAATTTCTTGAACAGCTAATTATTTTACGTATAACTGTATAAAATATGACCGATTTTAATAAGAAATGAAATCAACAACTTCTTGAAATTGCCGCCAATATTTTCAAATTTTAAAGCGCGCAAATATTGTTATTTACCTGATACATATTTACGTAAAACGCAAAATTTGAATTGGGCTTTAGATATGTCTATATTTCGATATGTCATTAAAAGTCACTTAGCAACTGACAAACGTTCAAAATTAATTATTCGTTTTGTAGCTTTTGTATATTTCATAGTTTAAACTTCATATTTTAATTTTAGCAAGTTACACTTTAAGATAAGCAATGGCTGAATAGTGATTGAAGTCAAATCTAACAAATGTCATACACATTACTTTACGTAACATGCGTTACGTAAAATATCGGTAAACTAAGCTTTAAGCTTGAAACTTCGATACCGCGAAATTTAAATAATCAAATTTCATTCTTTGTAATTGGAAACATAGTTGGATAAAATATTTACTAAATGGTTGTGATGTGTTGTGTGAATACTATCTTCTTACAATACAGTGACAGAAAACATACATGTGCTATTTAATGCAAATTGATTTCGGCGTGACGTTATCATGAATGTTATAAAATTTACATTGTTATTAAAATGTGCTCCTCGTCGACTTCTATAGGTCTATCTGGTAGGATTTTAAATTTTTTATTTAGCTTGGCCGTAATTCTAGTGCATCATTTTAAGTGGCCCATCCTTTACATAGGTAGTACATACTACAGTGTTCATAATTTAACTTTAATTTTAAAATAAACAAAGACAATAAATCGGCGTCAATTTTCCTAGTTTTATGTCAACAGTTCTTGAAAAAAATAGTATCACACCCGTTTTTTCTTCTGTTCAATATGTTTCTTTTTCTTTTTTTCTTCTCCCTCCCGTAGCAATACTTTAGCCTTCCTAATATTTCATTACTTTTGTTAACTTTGTTCAATATTATTTATATATTTCACATACTCTTCTTTTAGTAAAGATCTCGTTCTTCACTTTATTTTCCGACGTTTCTTTTTGCTTATCTATCTGTCCCCGAGCTACTTTTTCTTCATTTCAAAACCTTTGTGGGGTGTGTTGAATGTAATGTAACAATTAAGTTTGAAATCATTTGGTCTGAATTGAAACCGACACTGACTTTTTTATTTGAAATGTCACGAGTGGTCACATAAACAATAAATTTAGTTATAGCTTCAACAGCTTTAATGGTCGATAGCCGTAGTGGTTAGGCGGCTGACTATCTTTGTGGTGGATTTAAAGGAGCCGGGTTTTTATTCTCTGGAAAGATGGTGACATTCTTCTCCGCGAATTGAAATCCAATCGACCTACCAGTCGCTGTTTTGAGCAAAGTGATTAACAGCGCGACATTATAAAAGGCGGTATAATGTTGTTACAAAGCCATTTGAACATAATTATACACACACAAAAACTACACCGCGATAATTGCTTGATAACCATACAAGCGATACAGCTTACGGAGACACTAACTAAGCATCCACCACACAAAAAACACGCAGGCAATATTTACGAGAAAAAATCTGAAATCTATAAATATACTCATATACTGTATTGTAGAATCCTTAAATAGTAATTTAGTACAGAAAATAAAGAAAAAAATCGATTAAGGCAGTAGTATCTGCGATAAGAAATACTCTGTAATGATACAAGATACTTTTAAATAATATCACAAAGCATTTCATTACTGCAATAATAATACAAGGTGACAAATAAGTCTAGTCCATTCAAGTTAATTATATTCATTATTATATACAATACAGTTTGTAATACAACCTTCTAAATTAAACATAAGATCATGAAAACAATGTGTGTTCAAAATAAAAAGTAGAACAAAACATTAATCAAAATACCTCACAAGAACAATAATCTCAAATAAACAAACAAAAATAATTAATATTAATAATTAATATTAATAATTGTGGTCATTTATAAGCTGTAATTTTCACGAGTAGTTAATGCAAGTAATGGCAAATTTAAATAAAAAAGAGCGTATGGCAATGTCATCAGTAGGTAATGTTACGTGCATTTCAGAATTCAACAAAAAGATGTAATGGATTCAAGTAATCGATTACTATTGACCAGTGGCGGTGCGTTATATTAATAGATGTGTATTTACTTTTTGATTAATTCAGAAGAAATGCTTGCAAATGCAAAACTAGCAAATGGCTGAATTTTGCCTGATATTTTAAAAATATGCCCTGTCCTGCGTATAAAATGAATTTGCTTCAAACAAAATTAGCGAAAGGTAACCGCGGTTTATTTTGTTATAGATTGCGTTGTCCGGGCACTGAACGAGGAAAATAGTGTTGCGGGCATGTTTTGTAACTTCATGTTTGCGATTGACTGTGTCAAGCATGGTGCAGTGATTTGAATCATATTTGTCAAAAGTGTACCGCAGGGTTCTATCCTGGAACCTATTTCGTTTCTATTGGTTATAAACGACATAACTTCGATATAACTTTAGTTATACCAACGATACAACTGCCGTTGGGTCTAGTCCGAATATACGAGGGAGCGTTTTTATATTCGCGGAATGAGCGGGTTGTAGGGGGTGATTACGCGCATTGGGGGCGTGGCCTGTGCAGCGACTCATACTTAGTATAAATACGAGGTTTCATTGTTATTAGACAGTTAGTCTTTGAGCTATCGTCAACCAAGTAACATAATCAGGAGTGAAAAGTGAAATATGGAAAAAATCGAATATCGTGCCGTTATAAAGTTCCTTCCCAGGCAAGGAAAATCCGTCGCGACCATAATGAATGAGATGTCATTGGTTTACGGCGACTCTTGTCCAGGAAAAACCATGGTGTACAAGTGGCATAGTTTATTTAAACAAGGAAGGGAATCCCTTGAAGACGACCCGAGGCCGGGCAGGAGCATTGAGGTGACCACGCCAGCACTTATCCAAAAAGTTGAAAAAATTGTACTCGAAGATGCTCGACTAAAGAAGAAACAACTCGCAGAAATGGTTGGAGTATCCGATACAACAATTTTTAAAATCCTACACGATCATCTCGGCATGTCTAAGGTCAGCGCAAGATGGGTGCCGAGAATGCTCACGCCGCCGCAAAAACAACAGCGCGTAGAGTGTTCGCGTGCATTTTTTGGACCTCTGTAATGAAGACAAGGATTGTGTATTGAGTCGAATTGTTACTGGAGACGAAACTTGGGTTCATCATTATGAACCTGAGTCCAAACAAGACTCCATGCAGTGACATAAAAAGGGCACAGCAGCTCCCAAGAAATTTAAAGTGTCACAATGAGCTGGGAAACTCATGGCAACGGTATTTTGGGACTCGGAAGGAATATTGTTGATTGATTATAAAGATAAAGGTGTTTTATAACCGGAGAATATTACGCTTCAATATTAGAGCGACTAAAAGAAGCCATTAAAGAGAAAAGACGGGAAAAATTGACGAAAGGTGTGCTACTTTTGCACGACAACGCGCCCGTCCACAAGAGCCGCGTTGCGTTAGCTGCCCTGCATAAGGTGGGCTTCGAAATTGTGAATCACCCACCCTACAGCCCAGACCTGGCTCCGAGTGATTATTACCTGTTTCCGAAAATGAAAAAAGAGCTGCGGGGTAAAAAATTTACTGCCGATGATGAAGTCAAGGAGGCAGTTTCGGCGTATTTTGCAGATAAAGAGAAATCATTTTTTTATGAGGGTATAAATAAATTAATTGAAAGATGTGAAAAATGTATCCGTCGTGCAGGTGAATATATTGAAAAAGAAAAATAATTTGGTTTTTTTATTTCCACCCCTTATCCCCCATTCCGCGAATATAAAAACGCTCCCTCGTAGTAGGATTGGAGACGAATATAACATATATATAAATTTCAGTGAACTTAGTCAATGCTTCCATACAAACAGTTTACGTTTGAATGCTGGTAAAACAAATTATATTATATTTACTACTCCTCAGATGATTGTAATTTAAGCATATCTCTAAATGACTCATGTCTGGTACGTCAAAAGTCTTCGAAATACTTAGGTTTTTATTTGGATGAGAATTTGAAATCGGGAAAATCACTGTGAACTAATAGTTTAAAACATAAATAACTCTTGTTATCTGTTAAGAAACCTGAAATCTATTTTGAATGTGATTTGCCGTAGTATACGTACTTACTTTTATTGTGCGGAAATTCATTCTGTATGGTATCATATTTTGGAGATTCTCTCAACACGAGCAGAGTGTATGTATTTCTCACACAAAAGCGCATTATTTGCTTTTTAGTAAATGTAAGTAGTCAGGAATCTTGTCGGGCATGTTTTAAATTTAAAGAGTACGGTATCCTATCTCCACCTAGTATACACATATTCGAACTTTTATGTTTTATTGTCAAAAAATAGAAACTCTGACAATCGTGCATATAACACTAGTGGCAAGAACGATTATGTTACACTGAAAACTAAATTAAATTTATTGTGCAGGACACTCAATTCGATGGGAATCCTATTATTCAACTCATTTCCAGAGAATCTCTGGTGAATTTTATCCTTTTGTTCTTTGTAAATTAGGATCTTTCCAAAGATCTTTCATAAATGAATACATATCCTCTCAATGCATATTCAAGCGAGCTGATTTCAAACAAACGTATATTCGATACAAATCGATGGCTTATGGTCGGTGCTCTGTTTACGGATAAAATTAACCCTTGTTTTGTTCGACTTTTCTACTTGGTACGACTCTAAAACTATAACAATTAGAATAGATACATATATAGATAGATATTATAGATTTTCTTTTGATGTCTTGTACCGTTAAGAAGGAAAATTTTCCCCCTCCAGATTGCTCCAGTTTTAAAATGATAATACCTAAATAGAAATATTATTAATAAAAAATATCAAAAATGTATTTAAGGGATAGGTAGTTAATGATTTCGAAAAGCATAGTATTTTGTATGATTTAGAACCTTTCAGTCAAAATTACTGTGATACTCGTGCATAGTTGTAGTGAAAGAAACACTCGTAGATAATCAGTTTGTAGTTCAAGGTATCCATCCTTATTACAAAACAGGCACAGCTATCGAAGCCCCGCATTACCGCGATTTACAATATTCACTATGCTAATTTAACTACGCGGTTAGATAATTGAAAATCAATTACGACTTTATACCACTACTGACTTTTCCGCTCGCAGCTTCGCTTGCGTAGACTATAAGATATGTAGTTTTTTTTAATTATTTTAATCAAATTTATATCTTATTACGTCTATTATTTACGTACAAATCAACAAACAGTGTACACCATAAAAAAATTATTTCCCATATAAACCTGATGGTCACTCACCTAGGGGTTGAATTAAAAAAAACGCAAAAACCCGTGTTTTATTAATTGTGTATATGAATAGTAGAAACTTTGCTTCCCTCTTCGGGGTTGAAATTGGAATTAATTTCACCCTAAAAATATTTACTACACAAACTTTGTCACCCCATTTCGTCCTTTTTCAGCCCGGTTTCGTAGGTGTTAAATCACGCGTTTCATCAATAGCGCCAAATAACATTAATACCCTTCATGTAATTTTGATCATAAAAACTGTATTTTTATATAAACCTTGCTGCCCTATTTTACCCTTTTAGGAGTGGAATTTCCAAATTAGTGTTTTGGGCTGGGCATTGATGTGGAAAAGAGACCTTTTTATACGGGCTGTTCTACAAGAATTTCCAAGGGCTATAATGGCTTTATTTCTGATCTGATTTTTAGTACTCTATACATCAAATTAAACAGTTTCAAAAAGGCAGCACGTTGCAATGCAAATTATCTTTTCTCCTTACATATAACTCACAAGAAACGTGATTCAACTGTTTTGCTTCAAATTGTATTACATATACAGGGTGATTGGTGAGAATGGCCTATTAAAAGTAGTAAACGGAACGGAATTTTAAAACAAAATTTTGCAGTTGGATATGGTTGAATATGAACTATCACGTGAAAATATTTCTGAATAAATATCACTTCCGGTTAACCGGAAGTGGGCATCAACTTGGATTTTTTAAATAGCATGCTATAAAATAAATTACAGATTCAGCTTCTATGATAATTTTTACACATATTTCATGTATCATACCCTATACCTAAATACCATTCTTTCTGAGTTATTCGCAATTAAAGAAAAAAAGTGACACCAATCTTACTTTATAGTGATACTACGGCATGTAGGAGTAAAACAGACGAATGAAATTTTGCATACGCACAGCTGATATTGTGTAGTTACACATTTGAAGTTCTTCTCTGTAACATTATACAGGGTGTTTAAAAACTTATTTGCTTATGAATAAGTTCAATCTTCGGAAAGTAGATTTTTTTTTAATGGAAAGGTATATATTTTATTAGGGAAGCAGCAACTTATGCTGCTTATCTGAACTGCCCCTTAAGATTTCCTTTTATCTTCTATTTACTATTTTATTTCTTTATATACATATATATGTACGGATATATGGAAATAAAGACATTTATTATTATTATTATTATTATTATTAGATATTCTGATTCTACAAAAGATTCTCTTTTAATCCGTATTAGGTGTTCCTATATCAACCCACTAAGGCAATAATAAAACTGAGTTTTATTATAATAATGATACAGCGTTGCTGTCGAAACGCGTCGGTGTTTTAGTTAAAACTTGTTTGGTGTTTAGTGGATTGAAGTGTTTAGTGTTCTACTTCAGCACAAAGAGATCCAGTGAAGAACTTTATCATGGAAGCTCAATCTCTAATTTATTTTATAGCATGCTATTTAGAAAATCCAAGTTGATGCCCGCTTCCGGTTAACCGGAAGTGATATTTATTCAAAAATACTTTCATGTGATAGTTCATATTCAACCATATCCAACAGCAAAATTTTATGTTAAAATTCCTTTCCGTACTTTTAATAGACCATTCTCACTAATCATCCTATTTGTATATGTATATTTTTGGTGTGTATAAATGAAATTCTTTTAACAAATCCAATAATGTAGTGTCCAATAATGTTTTTACAAATTTTCATACGACTTAACTGACAATAGGTTCTGGGCGTAGGTCAGTTGTTATACAGTTACAAGAAGACTAATTACATATGTATCTGTTGTAACTTTCAGTAAAGAAAAGGGAAACTTTCATAAAGAAGAAAACAAAAATAAAGATACTAAATTATTTCTTGTTTTATTTAAAAAAAATCAAAGAAAGAAAACGCTATCCTAATAATATTGCTGGACTTGGCCACCATTTTGGTAAGTTATCTACATTTTGAGGCTGTATTACATAATCATCTTCTCTAATTTGGTTCCGTAAAAAGAAGGCTAGGGGGGAAAGGTCCCTATTTAATAGGTCCCTAAGTGCCTATTCATCTTGGATCAAATTATCTAGAATTGTGTGTTATTATAGCATTACGTGGTGCAGGAGTATTATTATTATTATTACGTGGAGCAGCTCCATCTTGCGTGCATATTCATTAACAGGTAATTCTTCTAAATTCTATACTATTTCTTCAAGCAACGTATAGTATTTTCCTACATCAACTAAATATGATCCAATTTCTTTACTATCTAGTCTGTCAGCTCAAACGTTGTAAGTAAATCTTCTTTGGATATTATTGTCAACAACAACTCTAGAGTAGTCTTCAGGCATTCACGGCCTCAGGTTTTCGTTCACGTTTGTGACGAGAGCATGCTCATCATTCGCAGTTATCACCATTGCGAGATCATCAGCGTATCCTATTGTGTAGACCTTTCCAGTTAATTTTAATTTCAACACGTCATCATAAAGAATATTCCATAATGCAGGGCCGAGAACCGATCCCTGCGGAACCCCCGCTCTGTTTTGCAATTCGACCTTCCTTGTTATTTAGAGATGCCGTTCATCCAAGTAGCTAGATATTATCTTAATTAGGTATCCAGAGATGCCTCTTCTATTCAGTTTCTTGATTATAAGATTCCAGTCCGCAGAATTGAAGGCATTTTGTACGTCAAGTGCTATCATAGCACACCATGTATCTTTACAGTTCTTCACTATATTTGTAACTGTTTCTACCGCATATATCGTAGATCTTCCTTTTATGAAACCAAACTGGTTTTCGGATAAGCCCCTTTCACTTCTATCTCATCCAACAGGCGTAATCTAATTAATCCCTCGTATAATTTACTTAGGGTATTCAAAAGACAGAGTGGTCTATAAGATGTTGGAGTTCCGGGGTCCTTATCTTTCTTTAACAGAAATATCACCTTTGCCATTTTCCATTCTTGCGGGAATTCCTGTGTCTCCAACAAAGCATTCATGACCGCTAGAATCCAATCAGGGACAGTCTTAACTACCAATTTTATGGCTTCTGGAGGAATCCCATCTACACCAGGTGCTTTCCCGGATTTCATATTATGTGCTACGTTTTCTAATTCTGTAACTGTAAACGGTATAGTCTCCTCCACTGTTCTCAGTTCACGTGCGCAGTTATTATTTCCAGCGAACAGTTCTTGTATTATAGATTTCTTAAAGTCGACCGACAAGTCACACGGTGCCACGTTTTTTAATTCTCTCATAGCGATTTTGTACCCAGCACCCCAGATATCGTCCTCAAGTTCTTTGCAGAGGTTTTTCCAATGGTTCCTTTTAGACTCATTTATGAGCTTCCTCACATCTTTCTTTTGAATTCTATACAGGTCCTTGAGCCTTTGTTTCTCCTCGTTTCCAACATTTGGGTTTTTCGCTATTCGAGTTAGTTTCCTTCTGGTACATGCAGTCCGTTTTTCTTTGATGGTTGTATTCCACCAGTATGGGGTTGGTAACCTCCTATTTATTGCCTTGGTTATGCTCCCAATATACGCATCATTTATTACTTCCGTGCATTTTTTATACGATTTTCTTTGTTGGGGATTCATTTCGGACACTTTTTGTTTAATTCGAGTGCAGAAAGCACCCCAGTCATTTATAGTTCTTTCTTTTCCTGTACCGTTCTTAAGAATTTTGATACCCTTTATTTCAAAATAAATATACGCATGCTCCGTTAGTGTTTCTTTCAAGAACTTTCCATTCGCTAATGGTTTTAGCAAGTTTTTGTGTACTGCAAGTTACGTCGATATAAGACTGGCTTGTTCCTCGTATGAACGTCGGCTCCGTTCCAGTATTGTGTACGACCAGGTTTAGGTGGACATCCATTCGGTCCAGTACTTTCCGCGTTTATCCGTTATCGGCGAACCCCACTGTATGGACTTAGAGTTAATATCCCCCAGTATGATACATTCCTCTTTCCTTCGACTTGCCGAACCCATTATTTCATCCACTTTGTTTTCATATTCCCTGATTGATATGTTAGGGGATATGTAACAACAGTATATCGCACCACAGTTAATACGAAGGTACACGTATCCCTCGCCACGTTCTACTTTTCTAACTTCCACCTTTTTGTTTGTAAATAGTATAGCTACATTACTTTGTATGTCTTTAATCCATTCACTGCCACTCACTATGTTTTTGTTTGGTTCACTTACTATTAGCATGTCGATGTTACTTTGTTTTGCGGTTGCATAAGCCAGATTATGCGCAGCCCGCCCCCGTCCCAGATTTGTTTGTAGGATTTTCATCTTGTAGGCTTCTGAGAATCATTTCCTCGTTTAGTTTCCACTGTTGCATTTGTGGATGCAGGATTTGTGGATCTGGTGTTGGTTTTAATTGCTATCGCTTTGGCTTTGTCTTCGATTATCCTTTTGTAGTGAGGACATTTCATGCGATCGGCTCTATGTCCTTCTTTTTTGCACGTGAAACAAAAACTTAGGTTCTGACATTCCTTGGCTCTATGGCCTTCCTTCCCACAGTTTAGACATGATTTGGATTTGTCATCGGCCTTGCACGTACTACTAACGTGTCCGAACTCTAGACATCGATAGCATCTGACTACGTAAACGCGCGGACGAACCCTGCAAGAAATCCATCCTATCTTTATGGTCCCCTGCCTGATCAGCTCCTTTGCATACACCTTCCCAAGTGCGACCGTAGCATTTTGACTGCCCCATTGGTTTGGTTTAAGTGATAAGACCTTGATTCCATCCACCTTTAAGCCTCTGACACTCTCAGATATAGCTGTCATTAATCCGGACCAATCGATATCTCCATCTATGTCTGTTATATGTAAGACGTCATCGTTGTTTCTAATCGTAATTTGCTCGTCCTGATTTAACTCTCGTATGGTCTGTTTGAGCGCCTCTGCTTTCTCTTTACCCCTTTAACTTCTAGCAATACATCACCTGTAGTCGTCTTTTTAATAGTTTTTAATTTAACGCCAATTTGGTCCAGGTGCACACCATTCTTTATTGTACGTAGAACGTCTGCATATTGTCTGCCATTGGATTTAACAATGACTTTCTCCGTCTGTTGTAGATTCCTTATATGCTGCTGGTTATATTTAGTTCTTTTACTTGTTCTTGTCGTTAAAATTTCTATATTTATCCCAGATCCGCGGAATACAAATTCCACACACTTTTTCAGATAGTCTACCTCCACATTTCCCAGAGCCGTAATCACAATTTGCTTAGGACCATGTGTGTGTATTAGCTTCCCCAAGCTATTCACACATTCATACAATTTGGGTATATCGTTTACCCCATCTAGTTTCATCCTATACGGTACAACATACATAATTCTGGAACTTTCACTCCTGCCACCTTTGCTTGTTAGTGTCTGCATAGATGTCTTAATGTACTCAATTTCTCCTTCCTTTATGGTTCCATTAATCAGGTGTGCCATGTCCGGAAAACAAGATAGTGTTTCATCTGCAGCTTCCCTATTAGCAATTGAGTCAGGGTCCACAATGACAGCAACATCTTCCTTGAGGTTCTTATAGTTCTGTACCACCTTAACCTTAGTATTTACAAAAGAACTCTCCTCCCATGTAAGGTCTATTATTTTCGATAGACCAGCCCATCCCGCCTTATCTACAATGTGCCCCTCGATTTCCATCCTTATTCCCGCCTTTAACTGCGACAGTTCACTCTCCAGTTCATCATTGTTTACCTGGGTACTAATAGATCTGCACTCGATACGTTTGTTTCTGTTTACCGCAAGTTCTTTATCGTTGTCATCACACTCACGAGCATTGTTCAGTTTTTCTTCAGCATCTTCTTGACTCCGTTTCAATTCACTTATTTTTCTGTTCAGTGTTCCAACCATGTTATTTAAAGATTTAGCACTGGACTTTATTTCCATCTTGGTTTTCGAACTAGCTTGAATATGTTTCATAAGCTCATCCATCCTCGTCATCACATTTGACATCGCCGTAAGGACCGCACTCATTTCTTTTCCGTGACTTTCTTCAGATGTTTCATCTGCGGCATCTCTTTTCCTTTTCTTCAACGCAGGGCTTCGATTTTTGGGAGTATGAAGCTCACTTCCATGTTTTCTCGCTTGCAGTTTATAAATGGGGCTAGTCTCCACTTCTTCATCTTGCCAGGGGTCACTTTTTCCCGTCTCACTCGTTTCCGTTACGTTTCCAGTTTCAGCTGCATGCGGGCGGCTAGCAGCAACATCTCCTTCGTCCTCTCGAGGTTCAGATCCCTTCCCTTTGGTGTTATCTCGTAGCATCTCCATTTCCACATCCTTTGGAGCAGAAGACATACGAGTCGCTGTTGGGGATCTTGACAATCTGCTCCTTGGCGTAAAGACCTCTTCCTTCTCCAGAAGCCGGTCACTTTCCATTCCTATTCTCGAAACATTTACCTTGTCCAGTAGTCCTTCCACATCCGTTTTACTTTTGTTTTTGTTGCTATTTCCATCCATATCGTTCCCACGAGTAGCTGGGGACCATTCTGTCACTCGCAGCAGAGCCCCGCCTTCACTGCGAGAAGGCTACTTGAAACCGGAGGGCGCCAGGTATCCGGAGTTCCGCACAGTAGTCACTGGGCTCCCCCCCAGCCACGCAAACATCGGCCATGTGTGGTGCCACCTTGTTTTGGGGTGTGGTATGTCTGTATCCACGGACCGGCCGGTCAAGGCAAGTCCTCCTGGGGATCTGGCCGTTCTGCCCTCCCCTAAGGCTAGGGTCGGAAGGGGACGCCTCTCAGTGTTCCCCATTTCAGCGTAAATACGCTGCCCCTACCGACTGACAGATTAGATACTACGCCATTTGTGGAACCATACGGACGACGATCTGTATCGTTTGTTGTTTACTTTTAACTTGCATTATTATAAAAATGGAGGCTGTATAAAGCGAAATTTGCTTGCAGCATAGTACCTTAATGTAATCAAGAGCTGATCTATAGGTCGTCTACTGTGATTCCTGAAGTCAAGTCTTTAATTTTTTTATTAATTTAATTTTTATTTTTACCTGTCAGTGAGAAATTCTAAATGATGTTCAATTTTCGCAAGTACCCAATAGAAGAATCGTTTCTTTTGTTAAACGAAAACGGATCACAATTTTGCGGTCATCCCACTTTTCAAAATTGTCTACTAGTGTTCAATGCCTTAGGGGCAAGACGTGGTCTTGTCTTATTGTCGAAAAAATTTCCTCTTTCAAACAAGAACCGACCTGTTTCGACGTTCTTTCGGTTTACTTAAGGTGGATCGTTCTCATTGAAATGCTCTGGTATATACATATCAATACTGTTGATATCGTTGATTTTCTATATAAAACAAAAGTAATCTTTGATACATTTTATGAATTTTTCTTAACAAATAGCATTTACAAATATTTAACTAAAAATATTTAAATTCAACGAGCTGCCATTTTTTAGGCTAGCCATCTTTTCATCTCTACAATACTTAGTCAAGAGTAAAGATAGCGCGAACTATACACTATAGGAAGCAAATAGTAAAATTACATATAAAATCGATAGTAATGAAATTTACATCGCTTTTACGTGTGCATTTACTTCTACTTTATTAATTCTTACTGCAACTTACCTATGCAATATCGCAGTTTTCACACTGCTTACATACTTAGATACTTATTGTATAGACTAACTTAAATGTATCAGGGGAACTTGCTTGCTGTGTAAGACAAGAGTTATTTAATTTTACTGATTACATATCACATACACATTTAATGTTATAGTTGTACTTTCTCTAATTCTTAATTCAAATTTGAAGTAATTTTTCCATAACATGAATCCAAGATATGTACATACTTACTAGCCTTTTTTATATGCGCCACTGCCAATTAGTAAATTTTAAACCATTCGAAATCTTATTATATCATCGTTTTGCTGGTTTGTGGTCAAGCTTTGTATTTTATATTCATAATCAGTACTGTACTACAGTACGTCGCTTCTCCCATTCTAATTTTCAATCAACTATCACTCCATAGTGATATAATAAAAAATAATGTACATATTTTTCATAGAAATAATACATCAATTAATTTTTATTTTGCTCACATTAAATTCTGAAGATGCTAACTTAGTTCTCAATTGGCATTAATATTGAACTAAATCGTAATACTTTTACTATTTGTGTATTTCAAAAAGACGATGATTGTAAAATATACACAACAATATTAAATTACGTTATCTATTTTAATTTTAAAATTCTACAGATGGGCTGACATAAACTTTCCGTTAATTTACAAACGAAATATATTTGTCAATTCCTGAAGTATTTCCACTTATAGGTCAATGAAACAGCAAATTAATTATATACCAATTTATTCCAGAACATATAATATATAGCTTATTAGTATTTTGACACATATTAAACGTCAATTTCTTATACTGAAGAAGTCTTATTAACGAAAACATAATTTTATGTGTTCTGGAATAAATTGGTATTTAATTAATTTGTGGAAATCCTTCATGAATTGAAGGATAAGTACATAAAGGTCATTACATAGATATATTTATTGAAATATATTTGTGCAAGAAATTAATAACTAATTGCATGCGGAGAAGCCCATATGAGTGGTAATCTATTCCGGTTAGTTGTTTAATTAAGGTCCGCGAAGTTGGCACTACAAAGTGGTCAAAAATTGACAAAAATGCTAGAAAGGATTGACCATTTATAAACCACTATTGATCATCAGCCGCTATAACTTCTTTTTTTCATTTTTTTCGACTATTGTTAAACGTTGGTCAATCCTATCGTGCAACAAAATTTTAATGTTTATAGTAAAAAACAATCGAAATTTTTTTTTTGAAAATGTGAAAGATGGTCACACAGGGTCAAACGGTTCGTAAGTTATTTGCAAATTATCATCTCGATAATCCTGCTGCCATCAGCATACAGAAAATTAATTTTCACTTTAAACTTAAAATAATAAAATGCCTTGGATGCGATGATGGGATCGTCAATTTCTAATAATTTTAGCCCGTGGTGACCTGTTTAATATAAATATTCTCGTATCCTTCTTTGTGAAGCCGGTCACTTCTGATGATTTTGAACAACATATCAGTAAATTAACAACACACGGTCAGCAGGCAATGATATCTCAAACTATCTATTTAACTAAATAACACTTTTTTCTTCAATGAAGAGAAATTTGCAATAACTCTCAAGTCTGGAACCGTCATTCCAACCAATCGGTAACCACTGTTTAATATATCTCATTTCATGTTTCTCGGCTTAATGACTTAAAAAAAAACATAAGATAATTTAAGATTTCTATCTCGGTTTTTTAAAAACGAAGACTATTACTACGGCCATGAACAAAATAGCGATTGGTCAAAAATTGTATAATTCTATCTTTTTATCGATTTCTCCAAAGCGTTCGACTGTATTGGCCATCACGTTTATTAAATAAAATGGAATATTTTGGCATTGGGGGAGTTGCCCTGATCCAATCATTTCTGGGGCATAGACTTAAAAAATGTACGCGTGAATGGGATTTGTTCAGATCGAGTAAAGTTAACTGTAGGTTTCCTTAAATAGTAGTGAAGGTTTTTTACTATTGTTAATAATTTCGAAGATTATGCAATATAACTTTATTATTGTAGTACTTATAACATTTCATTATTTTAACGATTGTTCGAAGTGCGCACCTTGGGGAATAATACAAACCCCACGGCGTCTTATCATTGATTGTCTTATACGGCGAAAAATTCCAGGAGTGTCATTAATTGATTCAAGGTCGCTCGATACGTTGTTGGAGAACTTGCGCAATTTCATGGATATACGATAGCGTCGACCCTTAAAACTCTGCGGCTGCACTACCCAATCCCTGATTTCATAGTTTCAGGGCAACGGGCGTGGTGGGAGTAGACTTCGTATATAGGGGAGGATGCTTGGGCGTAGGCATGGGCATACGCTCCGGTTTCCGGCCGCTAACCGTCGGTGGGTAAGTGAGGCACCCTACGGCACTTACCTTGAGAACTCTGCAGCTGCACTACCCCATCTTTGGTGGCCACACTCAGGAAAACGGGCGTGGCGAGAGAATTTTGGCGAAGATAGTAGGGGAGGACAAAAGTCGGTTCGCCGAGGAGTAGTCCGGCCGCTGGTTGTCTGGTTGGGGAAACCTTTGGTTTCATCCTAAAACAACTCGGTGACTCTGGGACCCTACGGTTTCACTGTAGCTGCCGCGGAAACTTGATCGCCGGAGGGGCGAAAGAGTTGGCAGGGTTGGCATTTTGGGGTAGGGCTTCGGCCCGGCCGTCTCCGTAGTTCAGACTTAATTCACGAGCGGGCTGGTTGTACCTCACGGCCAGATTCCGTTTCCCACCCTTGCCTTGGCCGATAGTCGATGTGAGGTAGGAATCGCTAAAGCGTCTCCAGCGGTGACCCGTCCAACGTTGATAAGGGAACTTGTCTAACATGGGTAGCACGGGGAGAGGAGCCCACCGGCTCGCCGTCCTCTCCGCGAGATGTCGGTCTCGTGCGGGCAGTGAGATAGTGGGTGACAGTTTCAAGGCTCATTGTTATGTTGCAGTGTGGTACTGAAATTAGCAGGTTATGGGCTAACTGCCTAGGCGCCTGCGGCTCAACACCTAAGCCAATTTCAAGTCAATTTCAATACGGTACGATATACGATACTTTTTGTGTGGTGGCCATGCAATCGGTCCTGCCCGTCCAATCCAATAATTAGGAAACCTCGTATTCAAGAAGTCTTGTACAGCAACGTTAAAGGAGGAGCCCATTTTGTATGAATACATCTTGGCGTATTTGCAATGGAAATTCATCCAGCAACACTTCTAACTCTTCCTCTAAAAACTTCCTATAATCCTGAGCATTAAGATTGGGTGGAAAAAAACACTGCTCCCATTGTAAACTATGCTGGTCTAAACGTTGTAGGAAAATCTTTGTTTATGGTATATCGAGTTTGTGTCGATGTGCTATTTCATGCGGATTCTCGTCCGACCATCGATGATTATTACGAGTATTCATTTTTCCATCTCTTGAAAAACTAGACGAAAAGAACGCTATTATGAAAATTAGGGTCATTGTATTGTTATAAAAACCAAAGACAAAATTGCAATCGTGGAATAAAATCGTCATCTGCAAGAGCGTGCACTGTCTGTACTTGAAACAGACACAATAATTGGTCATGAAGAACATTCCAAACGGTCTTAGATGAAATACCAACATCAACAGCAATTCGTTTCGTGCTTGCATTTGGGTCAGCATCAACTACCTCAAGAATATCTTCTACAGCATCACGAACTTTTCGTTTAGTTCGAGCCGCAAAACTACCTTTAGCTGGATATGTTTCACGGTACAGCCTGACATCTTCTTGGAAATTTCCGTTCGCACGTTCAGAGTAAAAAGAAACCATCACAACTATTTAAGAGAACGTTTTCCGTAAATTTTATATGTATATGAACTTTTATGATTATATTTGTCGAGATTTTGTGTTGCATATGGAGTAAGAGCAAGAAAGACATTTACCACAATACAACATAATTATAACACACGGAAAAACCATAGCACAATGATGTGTGACAACCACATATGCGACCGTGACATATCAACAAGCATACATTATAATGCTTGTATTTTTTTAACAGTTTGTCAAACAAATATCTCAACAATTGTGCAACATAGAGAATAATAGAAATGTAATTACATACACAAAGACACATTTTTTTAGGGATTTCAAAAATTTAAAAATATACAATGCGTTCCATTTTGAAAACGTAAATTAGGTGCCAATAAACCAATAAACTCTTATTAGAATTTATACAATTTCAAAAATCCTTAATGTTCCGGTATATTTGAGTAACATTGTATGTAGCACGTTACACAAGGACCGCATATTCTTGCGCATGTATGTTTCTTAGTATTGGACAGCTACAAAAAATCTCTATTATTAAACTCGTAAATTTGCGGTATTTACATTTAAATTAAATTATAAAATTTTATTTCGTAATTATCCCAGTACGTAAATTAGAATGTATTGAAGAAGAAGTTGCTATTTACGTAAAAACTTCTTGAAAAGAATATGTAATCATAGTTCATGGAAGCTTCACTGTTTATTCTATATATTGATACATACGTAATAGTGATACAATATATAGTACACTAGCGATATAAGTATGTATGTTGCTTCTGTCTATGCTATAGAAAGTTGATTTCGTGTTTTGTGTTTGTTTAATGTTCCGTTGCTGTTAATTTGTATTTCATAGATTTTTTGATCTTCGTTTTTATTTTCTGATGCGGATTTTCCCATAATTATAGGGCAAGCTAAATAGGGCAAATCGTAAATTGTTCCTGGAAATTGTACCTATTTCCAATTCGATTTCTTCTTTTGTTCTCAATTAGTCTTAGGTACCTCATCTCTACTGCAATAATTTTTGCTCTAGATTTTACGTTTTTCACGTTTCGGCCCAGTTACTTAAAGTTCTTCACTGGATCTCTTGGTGCAGAAGTAGAACACTAAACACTTTAACCCACTAAACACCAAACAAGTTTTAACTAAAACACCGACGCGTTTCAACAGCAATGCTGTCATTATCAAGGCGATAATAAAACTATTACACTAATACAACTATTACTATTACAGTTTTAATTTATGTGTTTTTGTTCTTTTTTAATATTTGGGTTCTGATGTCTACTGGTTCATCCTTCTTACGAAGAAACTTGCATATTTCGAACCATCAATCAACAAACGTCATTCATTTTGATTGTGCGATATATTTATCGCATCAAATAAACCGTGGATGTCATTGCAGAATCACATGTTGTCTTCTTTTTTTGAGGAACGGTAGTTGGAAAAGTAAAATCAATGTATACAAATGGATAAAAGATTCGGATTCGGTACATCAAATAATGTGTAAGGAGAGGAAACTTTGTTTTGAAGGAACGCTTATAACTCCGCTTCTGTTCAACCGAATTTTACAAACTTAGTTTCGCTGGAAACAGCATTACTCCTCCGATCTAATGCTTACAAATTCGAACCAATCTCATAAGTAACATGCATGCTAGAGGGCGCTGTTCAATTTTTTTCAGAAATTTTATTTTTTATCGAAAATATTAAATGAAAACATACATTTTTAACTCCAGATTAAAAAAGTAGGTTAAATTATCAATAAATCGGCGAAAACCGGGTATCGCTATGTATTATCTGTCCGAGGATAACAGAAACGTGTGAATGGTAAGAATTTCTTCTATAAATTTAGATTATTCTGCTTTACGTGAATGAAATTTAGCAAATTAGAAAGGATTTTCCACAAATTTTATAAGCCTATTGCGCACTTCTAACTTGTTTATATGTTGTAAATTATCATAGGTAATATAACAAGTGACTAAGATTTTATCAAAGAAAAATCTTGGTCACGCGTTGTATTTAAAAAGACTATATCACGAACAAAATTTGTTGCAATGTGGGTAGTTTGCTATTAGTAAGTTCCGCAGTTATCGGATGTTTTCGTAATTTACTCTCTTTGTTGTCGTCATTTTGCCATATATTTGGCTGGTAACTCGGAAGAAGAGGAAACAAAGAAAATAATAATAATGTGTAGTAATTGCGAGCATTGTGAGTGAAAATGAGTCGTTTTGGCAGTACTCCATTTGTATTGATAAAACCACGAGTGATTTTATCACTTATTAAAATTCACACGTGATTTTTTCGCTATAAAACGGATGTCATTGGCTGTTGCTAAGGAATTCCAACTGTGTGATTGGTTGATAGATATGTGAGTGATATAGTCTGTAGTAATACAATAAGAGCTTTGAATTTATCGGTAATTTCGCGAATGCTTGTTGCATAGCGACGAAGACGAGTGTCAGTTTGACAAGCATTTAAATCACGACAGCCCGTAGGGCTGGAGTGGTTTAATTGTCAAACTGACACGAGTCGAAGTCGTTCATGTAAACTCTTTATTTATTAGTTCATATGTATAAATTACCAGTTTTTTGACAGAACTTTAGAAATGTCTATCCTTATTAACCGCATTTCCATAACAACGCCTAATTATTCTACTATGAAAATTATCGATAAATTACCGCTGTAATTTCGAATTGCTTCAGTAATATGCGAATCCGATTGGTTTATATTTGTATGTGTAAAATAATCGGTATTAAAGCTTACTATGCGTGTACTTTAAATTAGAAAAGTAGTGTATTGGTTATATAAGCCAACATACATATTATTTGTTAACCTTGATTACCCACGCAGGTTTTTGCTTATAATAAACACACCTGCATTTATTAAGATCTCTCAGATATAACACTAAAATTCGCCTAGTGTATCTAATTTGTTATGCTATAATAATATAAACCAAAAATAAGGTAGATTTAAGTCAGAAAAAGAAATGTGTTATGATCTAATAGAGGTAGTAAATACCAGGGGTTACTTTTTCTGACCACAATTGTTATATGTAGCAATAGATTACGTTTATCATAAGCAGTGTAGTAAACCGCCAAGGTCACTATCACGAGATGTAGTGAGGAGAGAGATGTGCGGTGGGCTAGGCTTGAATTTTAGTGAGGTAATGCATTGGTCGTGTTCAGGCAGCACATAGGTAAGTCACCGATAAGTAATTATGAATGAAATACCGCACTGAATATCTACATGCTAAGAACAATATACTTACAGTGTGTAGGTATTCAGTTCACTACTTCACTAATTTGTATCTACCGGTGACTTACCGATGTGTCGGCTGAACTCGACCATTGCCTCCATTTCCCGCATATACAAACGTAACATCGAGAAACATTAGTGATGGTCAGAATCGAGTACTTTTGAGAATCGAGTACTTTGTTCTCGAGTACTTTTCGGAATCAAGTAGTAGTAGTAATAGTATATTTCGTCAGTACTCATCCGATAACCGATACTGCCCGAGGCCAAAACAAAACTACGTTGAATTAAATGTAACTGGCTAATGAGTACACATCCGAGTACCGAAAACCGAAAGCAAACTAAAATAATCATAACTAATGCTATAATAACGATTAAACACCGTTACAGACTACAGACATGTGTACGTGTAGTATGTAGTGTATGTCTAATGACAATAACATAAAGGTGAAGAGAAGCTTTATTATCTTTCCCTGTAAACTGTAAAGAATAATGAGAATAAATAATTAGTCTGTCACAGCGCTGTAGATTAGACCAGACTAAACTGTGTCTTGTGACTTGTTTTCTTGTTTAAAATGTTTTTATTTTGTTGAAAATTGTTTTTATTTTTCTTCGTTAATAATAATAATATATGTTATAGATATACAAATATAGATATATTTATATTTTTCACCCATTTCTTTCAAATTTGATTCATTTTATAATTTTACATTCATAATATAATATAATTGTTAATTGTAAACTACCGCCCACCTTCCTTGTTCCTAATTTTTAATTTTTATCTAATTGATTCTGCGGTATGTCCGATAATTAAAAGTATTCTAGTAGAATCATCCTAGAATCCGAATACCGGCAACGCATACTTATGAACGATCGTCCAACGTCGATTTTCTATTACTATTTACTAGTATTTACTACCTACATCGGCAATATGTATCCGAGAACTAAAAGTACTCGAGTACTTTGCATCAAGATTTATTAACGGTCGTTCAACCTCGATTCGCTATTACTATCTAGAGTATCTACTACTTACATCGGCAATGTATCGGAGAACTAAAAGTAGGTACTCAAGTACTTTGCATCAAGGTATCGAGAACAACTACTACTTTCAAGAATCGAGTACTTTCGATATTTTGTACTCGAGTACTCCCATCACTAAGGAACATTCTTTATATTGGTTTGTTGGCCTTACTTTTTTTACTTATACTTATTTTCACTATGATAAGGTTTTTTTTGTCGGTTATTTAAATCAATTTAAATTAAACACGACTCTTAATGACCCCTGAGACTAGTTCTTTGTACATATATAGTTTTTATAAACTACGTACATAAGAGTATCTAAAATTTTGTCTTTTTTACAGTACTCTTGATGTTATTCACAATGACTACCATTTCTGGACAAATTCTTGGACCGTCTAACCAACCCGAGGCCTACTTAAACGTTAGCACGTACATAAGATTGCAAACGACTATATCTCTCAAAAAGCATACAGGACTTAGTTTTAGAACATGTGTCGGTAAGTATCATATGTAAGTCAGACTTAAATAACAAGGTACTATCTTTTTCAAATTAAATGCGAATTTTTCAGGGGGTTCAACTTATATTTAAGTAAATAAAGGCGTTGCTTTAAAGTGAATTTAATTTTTTATATAAACGAAATTCCCTTTGAAATAAGGCCTCTATTTATTAAATGCATATCGCCACTGAAAAATTCCCCTTTAACTTAAAGTATATGATACTTCAAAATATCTAATTGGTTGTGTTCAGTTAACACATTAGCAAGTCACCGCTAAGTAGTAATGAGTGAAGTATCGCATTGAATATCTACATGCTAATAGTATAATACCTACAGTGTAGATACTCAGTTCACTACTTCACTATTCTGTATCTACCGGTGACTTACCGATGTGCTAACTGAACTGCTAGAGGGCACTACAACCCTGACATGTTTCAATGGTCGTGTCAGGGTTGTAGTGCCCTCTAGCATACGAGTAAAGCAATACAAAATATGTTGATCATCTGTTTATTTGAACGAATAAATGTATCTATTATGCCGCCTATTTCACATCAAACGTGTTCTATTTTGTTACCGGTACACTAAATTCTACACGAAAAAAAGAAATCGTTAATTCAAGAATATATGTATTATTTCACTGATATTGAACTGCGACCTATTGATCTATTGTGCCCCTTTGCATGAGCTGTAGGCTGCTGGGGTTTGCCCGCTTATCATCAACTTTAAACATTTTAAAGAAAACATAAATTTTAAAATCTAAACTACAGCCGGCGATAGTTTGGATTTTTATTGCCACAAAATACCCACATCAAAATGATATTGGTAGTCGAGGGATAAAAACCGATTAATTCGAAGAAGAGTTTTTTTGTTGAAGATAAAATTTAACATACTAGGTTGTTTTTGTTGGTTTTAAAAAAAGTTCAAGGTGTATTTGTTCAATTTAAACATTTTATTTCAGTACTTGTGTGTCTTTTAATTTATCACACTTCAAGCGTCATTATTCCGAAAACCGCTGATTTTAGACACATGGTACAAAAAGTGTTCAGAATTGAGAGTGCAACTAAAAATATTAATCGACATGTCTGAGCGTTATTTTGAACATATTTGTTCCTTTCATCATAAACGGACTGCATAACAACAATAATATTTCTGAAACCAGTAGAAAATCAGTATATGAAAAAAATTATAAATTATGTAATTACGATTTTTATTTATCATCCTACATAATTAAAACCGTACCAGCATCGCAAACATCTAATAAACCCTGAAATATCTCTACAAAAAATATATGGCTAAACAAACGTTTTCGTAAATTTATTTTTTAACTTTGGCATAGTAGGCGTTTTACGACAGTATGTAAAAAAACTGATGATATAAATATTTACTCGGTTTTTCAGTGAGGAAAATAACCAAGTGTTAAGAAAATTGACCGAAACACCAGAAATTTTGTTTTTCAACATATAAAACGCACAGAATGCAACATACGATACCTATCCTCTGAACTTGATATAACAAAACTATACTTTTTATACAAAGAATACTGCACAAAAATAAACTCCCTGCCATGTTGTCTTACTACCATAGAATTTTTAATACAGAGTTTAATCTACGTTTTCACAAACCTGACACTGATACTTGCTTCATGTGCGATAATTTGTACTTAACATTCAGCTAATCAGGCTAACGTAAAATCAGTTAAGACAACTTTAGAAATACATATATCAACCAAAGACCGATTACGTATTTAAAGTGAAAGATTAGACATTACAATGGCCAAGAGCAATACAGACACTGCCGTAGTGTGGTTTGATTTACAGCAAATATTACTACGTTATTAACATCAAAGGTCTTTTATCTACAACAGCTATGAACGTACAATTTTGCGATTGTTGGCAAACTTTAGATGTATGTACACATGACAAAAGCGTAGCCGCTAGAAGAGGTCCGCGAAGTTGGCACCACAAAGTGGTCAAAAATCGACAAAAATGCAAGAAAGGATTGACCATTTATTGACTACTATTGACCATCAGCGATTTCGATTGACCACCTTTTGTTTAGGCTACAGCCGCTATACCCATATTTTGGGGTCTAATAGCGAAAATGCTAAAATTAGCCAATATAGACATTTTGTTCATCGGATACGTTTCACCATGTTTGACCACTCTTCACATTTTCAAAATTTTCATAACACCCCACACATTCCCAATGAGGTTTGCATCAGGACTTTGTGAAGGCCATTCGAAACAGTTGTTATTTTATTCTTACCAAGACGTGCTCAACTATGTTTTGGATCATTATTGATGTTTAGCACAATAATGTCTTTCGGAAAGCAACGGTTTTCTTTGAGTGCCTCGCTTAGCGATACCCCCTTCTAAAAGTCTTTTACGTACGGTATTTAGTGACACATTGATGTGTTTTATCGATAATTTTCATTCTGCAGCTGTCAATGTTAATAGCAAATTTCTTTCAAAAAGTTTAACAATGGCCTTATCTTGTCTTTTATTGGTCTTGCGAGTTGTACCACGATTTGGCAAGTCGTCGATATTATTTTGGACTTTAAATCGCCTGCACCACTTCCTTACGAATGACTCATTTTTAAAAATATATTTTGCAGTTTGTTTTGCACTCCATTTAGAACCTTTGGGATGGTCACATAAAAATATTGCTTCGTATCGTTTGTAATATGCGACGCTCATCGTTTGAACATGTTTACAGCTTGATATGAAAGTACTAGATGTAATACTTTTATTATGAGCGGTAGGTAGATGAGTCATCATCACATTGAGGCAATTGTTTTTATTTCACGCATGCGCTCTGCATAGACATACGGCGGACGCTCTTCATGCAAATTCTGTAGTTAATCATGTGATTGACAAAATAAACAGAAACATGTGCAAATTATTTATCAAACAATAAAAGCTACCCACCCTTCATCACAACTTTTTAGAACCTGGCCACACAAACATGGAATGTGATAGAAACTTGGCTTTAATTGAGAAAAATAAAGAATAAATGAAGTGTTTATTCCTGATTAATGAAATCTGAAATGATCGGAGAATCTACTTCTCATGTGGGTTTGATCTAAGAACATCTCGCGCTTTGACGATATCTGGGGGCGGGGTGAGGGTGTTTTGCATTTATTGTAAGCGTTTCGCGGCATTTAAACGCATTAAATTTCACCTGTATCTCGCGTTGTTATTTAATTTCGTGTTTAAGTTCAGTAAGTAGCTATATAGTACAAGTTTAAATTGTAATAATTGACAACTCTAAAGTTATAATTTAATTGTGGTAGTGATAGCGAATGATATATTCATCACTTATTAATTATTATTCGTATCATATTACTTAATATTGTTAATTCATCTTTTATAAATGTCTAAACCTCCAGTCGTCTCACTTGGCCACAGTAGCTTTTCAGTATTTACTCTTACCGATATTGGTGGTATTTGTACTGAGAATTGTTTGCATTAATATAGATACTTCCAACTACTTTAACACCTTCAACCGCAGACCATTCAATGAAGGACATGAATTATTCTTCAATTTGTGTTAGGTACTTTTCTAATGGAGGCCTTCCTACAGTTTGTGCTGTGGGCTTTTCTATGAATTACGTGCTAACTTTCACTTTATACTTCCAGTCGATTAACGAATTCTTTCATTTTTCTACGGTTTTGTGTCCCACCCTCAAATTATTTAATTTAATAGCTATTTTCTTCCACAAAAAAAAAACAACAAATAATCTATTCAACTTCATTTATTTGCTATCATCGATAGCGAAACGATTGCTTTTCAGTTCTCGATAGATTCAAGTCGAGCTCGAAAGTAAAAACTTGGAGTTTGGAGTGGAAACCGCTATCGATGGGGCAGAGTACCAATTTTAAGCGACCGTTCTTGCTTGTTCATCAAGGGACTGGTGCGGTTTGGGAGAGTTGTCGAGTCGATTCTCCTGTCGAGACCGCGTGGTACGGTAGCTGGTCCTAGTGGTACTAACAGTCGAGCAAATGTACAATCCGATGATGAAGAAGACGTTCAGAATCATTTTATCTTTATTCAGATTATGAATCATAAGTTTCTCGTTTAATCAACACGTTTGCATTAAAATAAAATATTCGTTTTTATTGATCAATTTTAACAAAATGACGAGTTCAGTGTGTGCAAAAATGATATCAGCACTCCAATTTCAAAAATATGACTAATTTTTATTTTTAAAATTTAATTTATTGGCAAGATTTAAACATAGTTTTCTTAGTTAGAAAATATTTTTTTATTGAATTCTAAAATAGCAATTTAACCTCTATTTACTCAAAACTATATAGGGTCGGGCAAAAAGAGCGGAACACCGAATTTATGGCTTAACTAGTGCTTTTTCGGAAATTTAACCTTAATTAAAGTTTTTGTATATTTTATGTATTATTTATTGGTGTTTGCAGATTTTCTGTTTTTGTCACATTTTTGGAGATATGATGTCACCGGATAGTTTTTTAAATGAATCACCCTGTATTTATTTTTTTTTTGTAGATATTTTTTTCCTGAATTCACTAATACCAGGTTTAGTGGGTCTCTGACTTATGGTTTCATAAGAAAAAAATAAAATGTATTGGCACCTAAATATTTATTTAATAAAAAACGAACGACAATAACTGAAAATTCTACGTACATTTATTTACAATAGGTGTTCAAACTGAAAACCTTCGGCTGCCTGACAGTATCCTAATCGGTCAACAAATGACCTTAGTGCATTTTGTATCATTTCAGGCGTTATACAATTTTGTACCGGCGCTCTGATTTGATCTTTTAGTTCATGAAGAGTTTGAGGTAAATCCTTATAAACTATCGACTTCAAATGACCCCACAGAAAAAATCCAGGGGAGATAAATCCGGTGACCTCGGCGGCCACTCAATATAGCCTCTTCGACCCACCCATTTCTGTGGAAATACTGTGTTCAGGTATTCCCTAACCCCAGCCGCATAATGAGGTGGAGCACCATCCTGCTGAAACCAAATTTCTTCTGATAACTGTAGCTGATTAATAGGATTGGGAAACAAACGAATTAATTCTGGAACTATCTGATCGCGTAAAAGTTGTAAATATCTATAACCATTTAGTGTTTCTTCTATAAAAAAAGGTCCAATTGTATTTCCTGTAACTATTCCACACAATACGTTCACTTTTTGTTGATATTGTGTGTGACCTTCTTCCATCCATTGCGGATTATTATCCGACCAATACCGGCAATTATGTCGATTTACAAATCCGTTTAGGCAAAATGTTGCTTCATCGGAAAACACAATGTTATTCATAAACATATTATTCATAACATTTAAATTCATTATGTATTCGCAAAACTGCATTCGTTTATCAGGATCATCTTCATTTAATGCTTGGTGTAATTGCACTTTATAAGGATGAAATCTATTTCTTTTAAGTATCCTTCTTACAGATCTCTCACTAATATCGTTATTTATTGCAAGTTTTGATATTGAATTTTTAGGTTGCTCGTGTACACTTAGAATTACATTAAGTTCATTATCTTCATTTGTAGCTGTCCTCTTTCGTCCATTACCGGGAATATTTTTTACATTGCCAGTTTCTTCTAAATTTCTGTAAATTCCGAGACACTGTTGACTTTGAAATTGGAGAAATTCTATCAGGATATGTAGCATTAAATAAATCAGCGGCTTCTTGTAAAGATCTCTTTCTATCTCCAAAACCAACAATCATCAATAAAATAATTCTTTCACGTTTACTTAGTTGAGACATGACTAATAATGTATTAAAGTCAAATAATTTATAAAATCAAATGTGATAAAAGAACAAACAAACTGGAATTTTTGTACCTAATAGTGTAATTCGAATGTACGTTTTTACTTTGACAGAACTCAGAAAAAAATATTGTAGATAAAAAGTTTTTGGTATACCTACTGCGATAATTACTTAGGGCGGATATCATAATAAAAGTTAATGCTGCATTAAAAGTTAATGTCACCTTTAAGAGAGAAATGAATTTCATAATCATTTGTTACAGTTAATGGACGCTTTAATGAATAGAATTTTCAGTTATTGTTGTTCGGTTTTTATTAAATAAATATTTAGATGCCATTATATTTTATTTTTTTCTTATGAAACCATAAGTCAGAGACCCACTAAACCTGGTATTAGTGAATTCAGGAAAAAATATCTACCCAAAACAAAAAATAAATACAGGGTGATTCATTTAAAAAACTATCCGGTGACATCATATCTCCAAAAATGTGACAAAAACAGAAAATCTACAAACACCAATAAATAATACATAAAATATACAAAAACTTTAATTAAGGTTAAATTTACGAAAAAGCACTAGTTAAGCCATAAATTCGGTGTTCCGCTCTTTTTGCCCGACCCTGTATAATTTGTACTTATACTTTGTTTGCCCTAACCCCTTTTTCTAATGCGAATTTGTGGAACATGTATTGACCGTATTTTACATTTCTGATTATCTGCTATAAAATGTTTTAGGTTATGTAATGCAAATAATAATGGCTAATGGATTAACAACATTTTACATTAGGTATTTAATGTAACCTCTGCATTCACAAAACCAATTTAACTCAATTCGCATTTACACAAACAATGCGCATTAGAAAACGTTTTTCTTATTCGTTTTCCGTACGCAATTAGCAGAAGTACCTATAGACGTAATAAACATTTAACTCGATACTCTACATGTATGTTATGTTGTCATATTTTAAATATAAATTGTTCTCAATGGTCTCGACGGCTTTGTACCTAATATATTTTGTAACTTGTTAGTCGTAGATCTCAATAAGTCAATAAAAAAATATCAAAAAGGAGATTTTCTGGTAAAAATTGTAAGCGGTTGCCAAATATTCTAAATATAATGTAGGTAGCCAACCAGATATATGAATAAATCATATTGTTAATACAATAAACATATTTATCTGTAAACAACCGATATGTCGTTCCCGCGATATTGGTATAATTTAGTATAGGTACCAACTGACTCAATCATATAAGTTTCATTCTGCTACATCTCATGTTTAATTTACTACTTCCCACGCAAATCTTAGACATCTTTACGGTAACTTCACTGTATTAACTTCTTACAATTGATGATTCATCCTTTTCATTAGAATTGTGATCTATCTGATATATGCAAATAACTAACTGCTGTTATATTATTCTAGGTGGCGAACTATTTTCACAAACACATAAAGAAAATGTCATAGAATTAAAAGTAGAAGAGGACGGCATTCGATTTTCAGTGAAAACTCTTGGTAGACAATATGAAGAAAGAATATTGGGTAATTTTACGGATAATAGGTGGCATAATGTCGATTTGCAGTATATGTTGGGAAATCTTACGCTAAACGTAGACGGCCAGATAAAATTATTGGCTAATAGCACATATAGAACAGAATTACTTACTAGTCCGGGCCTCTATAACGAAGGAGCTGTACTAATTGTCGGAAAACATTACAACGGATGTATAAAAGAAGGACCTTCAATTGTTTTTAACGAAACTGTGATTCAAGCGCATGATACAAAATTTGGACCCTGTCCACTAGGAGATGACTGTAAGTATTGTTACATATGGTTTTTAATAATCCTTTACTCTAAACTAATTTATAACATGGGAACTATTCTTCAACAATCAGACTGTACCTACTAATAACTGTTGTAAATAATTTTAAATTGCATGTGTTATAATCCAACAAAACCGTTCTGATTTTTACCCATTGTTTATGTTATACCAGATATAATAGTATTAGTATACATAGTAATAATATATCCAATGCATTCATTTCATTAGTGCAGACAAAACGACATCCAACATGAAAATTTATCAGATAAAATGCAAATCTTGGTATATACATGTTTAACATTTATAGATGTCTAACTGTATAGGTACACATTTTTGACTACTAACGACATCTAATCTACACTGATGAAACTTAGCATTAGTAATCTTGCCACTATTGTATTATATTTTGTAATAGCAATTATGGAAGTTTCAGTCTTGCTTATGTAATTTACAGTTATTTAATCACCATCCATTGTTTAGTTCTGGTATCTGGTTAGTAAACTAAATATTGCTGCTACGAGTGAAATTCAAAAAAACATGTATATTTTTACATTTTTAACATCCTCGTAATATATTAAAGAGCCTTTATGTATTCAATTATATTACTATGTTAAATGATATTGAAGGGTTTCACGATTTTGATCGTGTCATGGTCATAGTAAGTGTAATATACATACAATACAAACAGAAATAAAAAATACAAAATTCACTAACTCAACGTTTCGCCACTAATGTAAGTGGCTTGTTCAGGAGCAAAAGATGGCTATGGGATACCAGAAGTTTTCGATAATTTGATGTGTCAACCACTCTAGAGACCAAAACCTTTTGATGAGTGAAGGATGTCAGAAGGTCACGGTAATTCGACGTGCAAATTATGCTAGAGTCGAGAACCTTTTTACAGAAAAAAGCTTGCGCCTAAGGGTATACAGGGTGTCTCAGCGAGAACTTTCATGGGGTTCTGGGCAAAATATAAATTTGAAAATTCAGAATTATATGTATAGCAGGATAACAACTTGAACTACGAAAGCCTATTGGTAGGAGAAGGTAGTGGGAGGTAAAATTTACATCATTCACTTTAAGAGTGCAGCGTTAGAAAAGATAGGGCCTTATTTCGTGACTTGTGATTGGTCAATAATCGAGGCACGTACACAGTATGTAAAATACTGTTCTTAGACGTATGAAATTTGAGGTTAAAAGTGATACGTCAAATTTTTTAATGCTCTTTTCTTCGTATATATTTGCTGTATTGTGTTATTTCCTTACGTTTTTCTTTGTATTTTCAAATTTTGCAAGTGCCTTACATTAAAGGCAAAGTTCTTTTCAGTATTACTTGCAAATTCAAGGTATCTATTATTATCCGTATTCATGTAATATTATTGACATACAGGCTAACAACTTGAACTACGAAAGCCTATTGATAGGAGAGGGTGGGGGAGTTAAAATTAAACGTATCCATTTTACTATTGGAATACACAATTATTGAAAAAGTGCAAATTATAAAGTGGTTTTATAATTTGCCATAGTATTTGACATAACCACTGACATTCCTGTCATACAAACAGTTGACAATACTAAAATGGATACATTTAGTTTTACCCCCACTACCTTCTCCTATCAATAGGCTTTCGTAGTTCAAGTTGTTATCCTGTATACTGACATTGTAATTTTACTATGGCTGAAGAAGCAGTACATGATCCACTTGAAGGATCCTCAAAAAATCCTTCAGGAAAACATATAAGTAGTAGGCAGAGGCAAATGGCATATAATTTATATTTGCAACAGAAGCAGAACAATTCAAAGTCAGCTTCTATTACATTGACTGCAAAACAACTTGGACTTGGAAAGAGAACAGTATATTGTGAAGGATATAGATACCTTCAAAGAAATTTATACGTCATACAACCTATGATAATTTGGATGAAGGCCAGCGGTCAGCAATCCGAAGAAAAGTGCATTCCTTTTTCTTGAAAAATGAGTTAGGTACCTACGTGTACAAAAATATCCAGCGTAAATATATTTGAATTAACGTTAGCATGATCTAATTAATGTTTGTAGGTTGTTATTGCAGATGAGAATTTGCCAGACTTTAAGCGAACATTACGGAAAATTCTCAAAAAATTAGGAGTCAAGTGGGTGAAACGCAACCTAGAAAGTGTGCTAATCATTGGTGCTAATGGAGCCACAAAGATATTGTTTTACAGAGACATCTTGGAAAAAGGAAGCATTAGTTGAATGGCTTAATTTAAAAGGAATTGTTGTTGATAATTCTTTATTAATTTTTTTCAAATGTCACCCCCACATTTTATTACTTAGTCGTCTTCGATGCATTGACAACTACAATGCATTGACTTTTCCCATTTAAAATTGAACATACGGAATATGTTCAGAGATAAAAAAAACTCACGGTATATATTATCAAGTAAGATAGCACCTTTGGAAAAAAACAAAAGGGATTGATAATTAGACAGTTGTCAGATAGTGATAATTAAAAACTCGTTCTTAAATTATTACGTCTTTTAATTGGAGTTTGAATATAAACACAACAGACACCGTAAGAGAGGCAATAAGAAATACAGGTTTTCCTGGATGTGTTAGAACAAAAACACCCCATGCCCTGTTAGGACTTGCGTGAGGTAGTAGTCTATCTTCCTAAATCCACAATTGTCCCACGGTTTAAGGCGGCGGATGAGCCTCTTCGTCCATTGTGCCTTGGTGTTGTGGTCCCACCGGCGCTGCCATTTATCCAAGGTTATGTCTCTCGCAGCTGTCCGGCACTCCGGCCCCCATTTAGGTGCATATATCTCCGTTCTGATGCTAATAGGTCCAGTGGGGATATACAGATACAACTTGTAGCGCCACTGTAGAAGTCGTACGGAATGCTGATGCCACTCGGATGAACGTCTTCCTCTGAAGCTTATCGCATATATTGCGATATACATTTTTATCCAGTATACTATGCCAGATTGGTGCTCCGTACAGGACGATGGAGTGCACTACTTCATTCAGGACTTGGCGCTTTGCGCTGCTCGGCCCTCTGATATTCGGCATTATGCGCGACAGTCTAGCGGCCCTTTCCTCTGCTTTTTTGGTGACGTATTTCACGTGCTCCCCGAAATACAAGCGTCGGTCCAGTATAATTCCGAGATATTTTAAACTTTTCTGGGGCACTATTGTAGTATTTCCTATACTGAAGTGTACGTGTGCTCTATCTCTCGTTCCTTTGAGGATAATTGCCTCCGATTTCTCTGGAGCCAGTTCCAGCTTGTTTTGTTCGAGCCAGTTGTATAATCTCTTCAGGCATTCATTTCCATACGCTGTTAATTGTTGGGCGTCTTTCGCTTTTACTACCAAGGTAAGATCGTCTGCATACCCTATAATGCTAGCGCCAGTTGTTAGCTGTACGTGAAAAATATCGTGGAATAGGATATTCCAAAGCGTGGGACCCAGTAGTGACCCTTGTGGTACTCCTGCCTCTATTTTAATGCGTTTCCTTCCCAATTGTAGGTACCTGTCGTTGAGGTAGTCGCTGATTACTCATTATTATATTTTTTGCGGTGGGAGTGATCGTCACGCTTTGTAACAAACGAGTTTTCCAATTATGGTTATCTTGCTTTCAAGTGGGAGTTCATACGGTGGGAAGCTTGTTAGTTCCCGTAAGGCGATCTTGTATCCGCTACCCCAGATATCATCATTGAGCTCGTGGCGCAGTTTTAGCCATTGTTTCTTCTTCTCTTTGCTAATAAGAATACGTAGCTCCTTTTTTTGCAGCTTGTATCTCTCCTCGGCCTCCTCTCTTATGTCTTGTGGTGTGTTTCGTTATTTGCTGCACGTGTCAGGATTCTTTTAGTGCATGTGCACTGCCGCCATTTCTCTTGGATGGTGTCATTCCACCAATATGGTTCGGGTTTTGGACTTGTTGTACAGGTACTGTTCTTATACGATTCCTTTATTGTTTTAGCGCATTGTTGATGAGATACCCTTTCTTCGTTGGTCATGCCTGCGATTCTTACGTCGATTTCTGCAGAAAACGCACCCCAGTCACATAGATGTGTTCACAGATCACTAACATCTATAGATACCCGACGCCCGCGCATTAGGTTTATACCGAATACTGCAGCGCCTCTGGTGTTTGAAGGAAAGAAGTAATTTAATTTAGCGGTAAATTCAAACGGACGTCAGTAATAACTTGTGAATGATTTATAATAGTTATTTGTGTATTTAGCGAAAAGTGTCACATTATTGCGCGAGAGCAATAATGTCCCTTTTTGCCTGTAATACATACCTACAACATTTTTTCTAGAATCACTTAATAAAGCGAAACTGTTTAAATCATAAACTTTATTGTAAAATATTTATAACAAATGGTCAATAGAATAGACTACAATAATTCACTTATCGGCATATTTGTAACCTGGAACCTGAAAGTGGTGATTTTGGTGCCTTGGCTTTCTTGGGAAAATAGGCAACAAAATACGGTTTCCAAACATTTACATATTTTCTTCGCATTACACCATTCTATGAAGTGGTCGCTTCTCATTGTATTTGATTTTTCTGACAAAAAATTCAAACTTACGGCTCTTGCAGCACTTCTGATCTCAGGAAGTGTACTCAGAATATCACTATCACTATTTTCTATAATTTTCTTCAAATATATTTTAAGTTAACGCGCAAATTGCGAGAAATTATTGTGCTTTGCGATATGTCAATTTGAATGTTACATACTGGTTGCTATTGACAACTCGCAATTTTCAGACTTGATCGCTCTAAAGCGATAAAGTGACAGTCAGTGGCGGTCATGTGACGGTCTTCGGTACCTAAACATCAACTTTTCGTTGCCAATGATAAGCAGAAAAGCATTCTTTGTCAAGTGATTGCAGAAAAATATTATTATATTTATTAGTTCATGATTTGGTATTATGAGTAAAAATAGTCGCTTAAGTGATCACAATTAAACCTCGAATGGCTCCATCTATAGTTTGGTTCCATTTAACCGAAACGTCTATAAGTGTAAGTGGTCTGGGATGTGTTCGTCTTTCCATGCTCGATCTTCTCGTATTGCTCGCACCACCGCTTATCTCAAAAGCTATGTATGGGTGATCAGATCGGCAATACCTTACAGCCATGTATCTTTCGGGCCATGTTATGGGTAGAACATGTAACATCTATATAGGATTTACTGCTTCCTCTATGAAAAGTTGGCGTGTCACCGGAATTGTTGACTACTAGGTTTAGTCTGGACATCCATTCAGTCCAATACTCTCCTCGTCTGTCTTAGAGATAATGTCTCCCATTAATACTGCTTCACCGTTATTTTGGTTTAGGTGGTTCATTATATCATCTACTTTCCTTTCGAGCTGTTCCTGTGATATGTTGGGGGAGATGTAACAGCCATATATGGCAAAGTTCTTAAGTTTCAAGTATACCCAGCCATCAAAGGTATTCACTTCACTAACCTCCACTTTCTTGTTTAGGAAGAAGAAAACGACGTCGCACTTACGGTCCTTGATCCATTCACTACTATTGACAACGATTTTATTGGGTTCACCTGCAATCACTATGTATATGTCCATACGCCGCGCGGTAGCGTAGGCGAGGTCGTGGGCGTCGCGCTCTCTGCGTAGGTTAGTTTGTAGGATTTTCATTTTGTGTTGCAGTCCCCACCTCCGCTGGGGCCTTCCGATTAGGGTACAAAATATTAATTTTAATAATAGATTTAAGTTAATACAATGTTTACTAAAGGTTTTTTTTTACTTTTCGTCGTTTAAATAAATATTACTTAAAAGTGTGAGCCCATTATAAATTGGTTGAAGTTTGAATACTGTCAAATTGACAAATAACATTTTTCATCTATTACTAATTTCAAATCATATCAATAGCTGTAATCCTGACTTACAATAGTTAAAAAAAAGTGTCCCGTTTTCTCTGGCGAGGACCGTAACTCACCTATAGTTCTCCAATGTGCCATAGAAAATAAGCGTTATTAAACATTGTCAAAGTCTAGCGTCAAAGTCAGACTTCGTCATTTGTTGCTTCTGAGTTAATAATTATCCGTTAAGTGCCTTTACATTATTGATATAACAAGTTAAAATGGATAACAATAACGAAAACAATATTTACAAAAATAAAAAAAAAATGTTAATTTATTTGTAAAAAATGAATGTAAAAAACTAGAAAGAAAGTATAATAATTGTTCGAAATGGTGGCTGTTCTCATTCAAGCATAGTGTTAAACGTGAAAAAACTCCCTCTTGTGTTGTTCCTCGTAGTTCTTGAGGAGAAAGCCTGTCAAATGCTACTCGCATACGTGCCTCTAATTCCTCCCTCGTGTTCACTAGCCAGATCCGTGATACTTTCCCAAAGAAAGAAGTTCACAAGTGTCAAATCTGGAGATCTTGCAATCCAGTTCCCTAACCACTTTATCAACCTGTCTTTGAACAGGTGAGTTCTTTGGATACTCACTGGGTACAATGGTCTGGAACTCCATCGACTTGATACCAACAGCTTCTCAAGTTCAAAGGCAGGTTGCCAAGAAAATCTTCGACCACACTCCGTAACAAATTCAAGTAACGCACTCCCGCTAACACACCGTCATAAATAACGTAATAGTACTTGTTAATCATAAGGCAAGAGACATTGAAATTGAATCTGATTTGATGATTTCTTTCTCAAATCGCATGCGAATTGACATCGATGTTTATTCCACTGATACAAAGATAAAGAATTATCGTCACTCCGCCTAGTACGATGTTTTGATTTATTAACTTTCATCATTGAAAAGAACTGTTCGCATTTATAAGTACCTACTGACAAACGCACAAATCAATCTTCTTTCTAAGCTCCGGAAAATGGTCTTCTTCGCGGTATTTTTTGTAGAAATTGCACAACTCATTTGGAGTGAGTATGAGTTAGTAGTGTATTTTCTTTAATTGGGTTTTTCAAAATGTCTCGCGGGCCGGGTCTCCGTTTTATAAGACCTATTCACAATCTATCGAGCAAGTGCAAAGACGTTTCCTGAAATATCTTCACCTCAAACAACATGGAATATATCCTGAGAGAGGCTTCAACCACACAACTCTTTTAAATATGTTCGCTTTTCAGTCGCTTGAACAGCGTCGCACTCAATCCGATATTAAATTTCTTTTCAATTTAGTACATAACATGACTGATGTCATTTGCTTCAGTAATTCTTTGAGTTACGCAGTTCCCCAGTATTCAGTACGACAAACAAACACATTTTACTGCGCCTTTGCGCGCACTAATGTTATGTCACACGCGCCACTGCACAGAATTTGCAATTACTTCAATGTTAATTTAAGTCCATTAGTAGATTTACACTCATCCAGTTTACCCTCAATTATGCAATGTATTAACAACTTATGATAAGTAGCTGTAATTTCAGTTTTTTTTTTTTTCTCATACCGCTTTCGCTGGTTTTGTACTTCAATCTTGTAAGTCTAATTTAGCTGTTGAAGCAATATATTTATAGTATTTATAGTATCTAATTTTTAAGTGTTCTTGAACTGTTAGGTTTCTTTTCTGGCTTATTTACTAGGTACTCCATTAGAATTAGTAGAATTAATAGTGTAGTAGTTATTGTAGCTCATTTATTTGGTATTTGGTATCTATTTAACATGTCATGTAATTAATCAATCTTTGTCCTGTTATTGGATGTACATCTGTTGGGCAATAAAACATTATTATTATTATTATTAAATCTTACAGCTGGCCGGTTGCTGCCCAGATAGCCTTTATAGCAATAATGTAAAGGCACTTAACGGACAATTATTAACTCACAAGCATCAAACGATGATAGGCTTTGGCTATAAATCTTTGAGAACTCTTATTTTATGAGTTATGTGAGCATTAAAAAAAAAAACCTAATTTTCTCCTAAGCTATCAATTTCAGGTATCGGACATTTTGGATATAAAAGATGCAAAATTGGTCACCGAAGACGACTAAGCAATAAAATATGCGGGTGCTTTTTGAAAAAATTAAGTTATGGTTCTTCAAAATTTCGAAAACTTAACGTGCCATAGTAAAGTAAAGACATAAGTTAGACAACAGTTCTCGGTGCCAAAACATGCTCCAACATGTTGTTTAAGTATAATTTGAAACCAAAATTAATATGCAGAGAACACTATCGATTATATATAATTCTGAATTTTCAAAGTTGTGTTTTGGTCAGAACTTCATGAACTTCTAATAAACGCTCTCGTCGTTGTACGTGTTTTTTGTATATGTATTACATTACTACAACGCAGTCAAAACTCGAAAGCCCTCAGCTTACTGTAATAGAAGTTATAATGGAAACTAAATTTTTAAGGCTTCGTAAAGGTAGTAATATAGAGATAATTCAATTCTGTTTAATAATAACTAATGTATTTATTATTATTTATATTTTTTAACATGTACTTAGTGTTCTTATTTATGGTTCTATATATGATTTAGTTGTATGAGTTTTGGGTTAGTTGCAAGGCAAAATAGAAAACAACTTACTAAAAGTGTTTTGACAGATTAACACCTTTTAACTCAATTACATATTGAGAATAAAAATATTTCATTTATATTATAATTAGTATAAATAGTAGCTAAATATCGTTTAAAATTATAAAAGCGATCTGGAGCTTTCGCCGATGGCTTACTGAAAATATAAAAACTCTTATATCTGCACAAAATTCGAAACAAAATTTCTCAAAAACTAGCCAGTTCCACATAATAAGGATGTTGCAGTAATTAAATTTACATCTTAAACATATACAAACGCGTATTGGCGAATTACGTGTAAAACCAAATGTGCCCGTATAGCCATATAATTTTGGTAATACCGTACCTAGTTTTAAAAACATTTTTCGTCAGAAGATGATTCACTTAATACAACCGCAGGTAACAACAGGTAACTTATTTACTTAGAAATTTCATTTATTATTATTAGTATTACTAAAACCGAAATACATATACATTTATATGAAGAAAAACGTCAGAAGGGATTAAAGATGTATGTATGTTATGAGTATTTGTCAAGTTTATAGGTGCTTATGATTGGATAATCCACAAACACAACTCTATTAATCTATATTCTTATTCTAGAATTAAAGTGTAGTATTCTGTTGAGCATTAATTATTTATTTTATACACAAACATTCTTATTGTTGTTTTTAATGTATTTTACTATAAAAATTAATATACATTTTTTATGAAGTTTTACTTATCTTTTATTCCCTATCATTAATTACAACTTAAATTTATTCTAGTTCACATCTTTGATTTCAACTTTATTGTCATCTTCTCTTTGAAAGGTAAATGACAAATAATATCAAAATTTAAAGACATGCCTGTTAAAAATATTTATAACCAAATTAATCATTGATATATTGAGCCATGATGGAACACTAACTTAATGTTAAAAAATTGTTAATATAAAGTGATTTTCACTAATCAGAATTAAACAATTTACTTTCTATTATGACCTCTATTGTATTATTTTCACAAAATATTTTATGAGTTTGCAACATAAATAATCAGGTACACTAAAGCCTAGGTAAAAAAAATTGATAATGTATTCTTTCGCGAACGCTTCATTACTGCATCTTATACCAAAAGACATCTGATAGCTTTTCATCTGGTGAAGATATATAATGTGAACATACATATATTACTATTTTGTATCGGAGGACAGCAATCTCTTTTTTTCGGTATGTATTTGCAAAAATGCTATTCCTCTTAATAGTAGGTTGAATGATTACAATTCAATAAAGGAGTCATATATTTATTAATTTTTAGTAAAACGGACAACTCGGAAAATATCCGTGATATAGAACAACCGTCCTAAATTCTAACATTTTAATTTATATAATAGGTCTACATAATAAAGTATAGAATAAAGTATTGAGCGCAGGGTATTTCTCTATTTAGACGTGTCAGGATACCTTTGCACCTCACTGTACATACATAACTATGGTTGTGGCGATGTAACTGACATTTAAATTTACAGTTGATCAATTTTATGTCAGAATTATTATTGGAATTGGATTAGAAGTGCAAGAAATGTCTTCAATTTATTACTTTATTAATTGTTAATTTTTTATTTTTGGTTGATTTTTTGTCAAATTGTATATATGTAGGTATGTATATGCACTACATGGTAGTGTCAGCGTGGTTATCAAGATGACTATTTGCATGATAACTTAAGAACGTCTTAGTTTCCATAAAATATATGACATAATTTCTGTTATTCTTTCATTGCGATTCATTTAAATAAACAAAACGGAAGGTTTCCGCAAAATTACTTATTTTATTTAATTTTTAACTGACTCTTTGAAACCTTATGTAAAAATTGGAAAGCGTTTTTTTTTGTTTTTAGTTTAAGTTAGGCCCAGATTTCATTAATAAACTGGTAAGACATAAATGTTTCTACTTCAACACCGACCTTAGAAAATTATGTTTCTCCAGCCCACATTACTTGGAAATAGTAAACAATAAAATAGTAATTTCAGGAATGGTATAAAATGCAAACATAATTGCATACACAAACGAACCTTAAAATAGACTTGTACATCAAATCAGTTTCGAAATACTATTACGTATTGGTATGTTTCATGTAACATCTTACGTCGCCAATGTGAACTACCGCTCACAGAAGCAAAAAAAAACTTGAAAAAACGATAGACAAAATTGAGGATGTGGTAACTAATCCCCAATTTTTTTCATTAAAAAAATCACAACACGAGTCGAATCAGTAAAAAATATCTTCTACAAGATGCATTCAACCAAAATTTTACAAAACGCCAAAAAGTTATATAAACCATTAGCTTAGTACAAAAAACGTGTGTCAAGTTGATAGGCATTCATTAGAAAAAAATGGGAAGTCAAAGAATACCACACCCCCTATTTTTTCTATTAGTTCTGCACCAAATATGAATACACACCTTATGTATTTAAAAAAACGTTAAAATGGAAAGAGACATAAGAAAATTTCTATTATTTTATATAATGTAATTTTCCACCGCCAATTAAATAAGCAATATTTTTAATTTTGGTGGTTCGATTCCACTCACGGACGCTATATTTTAAAAAAATTATAAATATTCCTTGTTTAATGGATGGTGGAAAATTACATTATATAAGTACATGTATACGCCAAGAAATACTTCGGTGTTAAAATCCTATTATTTAAGCTTGTAAATCTTTGTAAAGAAGCCAATAGATAATAATCGAGATACAAATCCTTTTAGATAGTAGGTACAAGGCATAGTAGACGTTACTTGTAGCCAAAATATTAATATGAATGTGATGTGAACGGCTTTTGGAAATCATTTAAGAATCATTTGAATCAACATTTTATAGTTCCCTACTTTTTAATATTTCTTTGATTGTAGGTACCGTACGAGAAACTACTAAACAATGTAAAAATGAACCTTGTATGAGGCATGGAACATGTATTGATAAAGAAACAACCTACCAATGTATATGTCCTCCACGATATACCGGCAAAAATTGCGAAATGGAAATGTTACCCAATTACTGTAAGAGCGAAGTTGCAACATGTTTAAATAACGGTGTTTGTATCGACGTACGTGATGGTTATACGTGTAATTGCCCACCAGAATATACAGGTAAGATTCGTTTTACAGGCCGCTGAACTTCTTATTGTATTTTATTTTGTGAAGTAGTAATAACGTCAACAAATCTCGGTAATAAAAGTTGATATTAGCTTTGTAACACATTACAGGAGCACGTTGCGAAATTGAGGTAACCACAGAAATACAATGTCCATCAAATCCTTGCACAAATGGCGGAACCTGCCAGGTTAAAGTTATTAACGGTACTAATACAATAATATGTCTTTGTGCTGATGGATTCTCTGGAGAACACTGCGAGACAGATATTGATTATTGTAAGCATCATCAATGTCAAAATAATGGTAATTGTAGGGATGGAAAATATAACTACACGTGTGATTGTACTCACACTGGCTATGAGGGACCTTTCTGTACAGAAAATATCAACGAATGTGCTACAAGTCCATGCTTAAATAATGGGTTGTGCTTTGATAATTACGGAAGTTATTGGTGCCAATGTATGCATGGTTATGATGGACCAAATTGTGATCATGTAAGTATATGATTACTTTTATATTTTACTTTTGTGTTTTGTTTGGTCGAAATGGTATGTTTTGTTTATGGGTTTTTGGAAGGTAACTGATAACGTGTTTTGCAATGATTTAAATTCTACTCAATTTATCAATTACACAGGAAATTCGAGAATGCGAGTCGCAGCCCTGCTTAAACAATGGAATTTGCGATGACATAGCTGATGGATATCAATGCCGATGCCCTCCGGGATACTCTGGAATGCATTGTGAATTAGCTTCACAACATCGTCAAGTTTCATGCGATTCCAATGTTCAGTGCGAACCATATGGCAGCTGTATTAATAACAAATGTATTTGTAATCCCGAATACGTGGGTAAGCTAATTTACATTAATAACTATTTCCTTTTCTGCTAGTTAAATATACATATGTACACTTAAACAATCTGTAGAGGAATGTTAGCTCTATTGGTTTGCATGTATGTTCTAGGTGTATATCCAAATTGTAAAATTGATTGTACTAAAAATCCGTGTAAAAATGGTGGCAGTTGTATAGATACTTACAACTGTACTTGTCCCTCTGGATTTTCAGGTACTATTTCTTTAATAACCAAGTAATATGTGCGTATCACATTCACTTAACGTCATTAGACAAGGCTATGGAGTACGCATCAGCTTATCATTAACTAAATTATAAACTTAGAAACAACTACTCTAAAGGTGACTGTTTGTTGTCATACTTAGCTTAAAATATAAAAAATAATACTGCTCCTTTTATATTTTGGAATTTTACTGGAATAATTACCGTTCAGTAATCACTTTTGTCTTTAAATGTAACTACAATATTTATGTTTTGTTGATAGTATTCATATTGTTTAACACACAACAATAACATTTATAAATCTTTTTTTACGACTTGTAATTGCAACAGGCCTAAATTACATATAAATTCACAGTATTACTAAAAAGAAACTAACAAGCAATGCATCTGCATTATATCAAACAAATTTTTATTATTTTATACAATATGAATTAATAACACGAATAGACTTGACATTGTTTTTGAAAAAGAAAATGCGTTTAGTTGTATCAAGAATATAATATATGTATGTGTGCTCCACAAAATATACGTGATTGTTTTTAGTGAGAATAAATCTACTTCCTTATGTACGATATAACAGCTATATGGAAGATATTGTTCACATTATAAAATTAAACTTGAAAAATTATGTTAAGTGAGTGTAACATATTCAAGCCTAACTAATTTTAATAGTATGTACAGTGAAATTTCCATATTAGATTAGTCTATTATGTTTATTGAACGAGATTATTTTTTTATTATTGTTTAGAAAATTTTTCCGGGCTTCAACGATTTTTGTTATATGGAAATTTGACTGCATTTTAATTATTTATATTAAAATCCGGTGAAATGGTCAAACTTATGTAAATATAAATATTCATGAGATTTTGCTATATCTGCGACAGTGTTATTTCTGCTTTTGCTTCATGCTTACTCTTTACAAACTGTATAAGGATCTGCATGTCAACAATCTATCTGTAATACTAACGCATGCAGTAGTAATTTGTCATGTGCTGGAAGTTCCTTTGAATGCGTCTGTCCAATTGGCTTTGATGGTTTGTATTGTGAACGACGTTCAAAATGTGTTGACTTGCCCTGTGTTCACGTTGTTGAGTGCATAGACTTTGTAAGTACAAGTATATTGTAATTTGAAATATCCCGCTAACAGAGGCAACTGCAGTTAATTTAAAATATGTTCCTTGAATGAATTACTTCTTTTTTTACCGAACACTCTGTATATTGTTGACTTTTTGCGCTGCATTCGTTCATATCTTCATAAAAAGTATAACCATAGAATTGACAGTTTTCTAAATATGGAGATTTTTTGTTGAAAAATGTTAGTTGCTTAAACATGTTTCGTTACGTTTACTTTGTTAAAAAAATGTCCGGAATTTCACAAAAACATTTTGGTGTTAGCAGCATTATAATTTTGTGTTACTACATATCATTTCAAATTGTTAGAACAGATTTTAACACAAATGAGAAAACAACAATCCAATGTAATTTATTTAATAATTTAGTAATATGCAAAATAACACACGCCAACTACGTCTATTCTTGCTCGCCCATCTCACCAGACGGTCCTCCGCCACTTGCACCGCTCTCCCCGCCCGGTTCATTTTTATCGATCGTGGTATCGACTCTGAGGATTGTTCCGAACGGCTGCAGGCTCCTTGCGTTTCAAAATCTTTATTTTTTTATGGAACATCTTTAATAAATTCTTTTATACCAAATTTCTTCAATTGATGAGCTAAATAACGACAAATTTTTAAAATTACCATTTTGTTAAAAAAATTAACGTTGAGCGTATGCACAAAATAGAATGAAAAAAAAACAAATTTAAGTCACAAAGTATGAATGACAAAAATTATGCTCAACTATTCCGCCTTTTTAATAAAAAAATTCAATATTTGGTGAAATGAACGTCGCACATTTATTAAAATCTTTTCTATATTGCGAGATATCCCTTACTAAGGGAACCTTCATATTGTCAGGTATTGTAGGAGTGATTTCGTTTTTTTTAATTTTCGTCCACATGGCAAACGGCAGATGATACAGAAAGTTGTTGAACCACAAGTATAGGATGAATCAGAAATTGAAGCATTGCATTTTGCAGGCTTGGCTGAAGCAAATTATGTCTGGAGAAGATGCCGAAGATCGGCTTCGAGCAATTTGCATAGAAGTGGAATCAATTCTCCAAAATGACACATGGAACCTAGTCAAACTCCCAAAGAACAAAGAGGTAATTGGAAGTCGCTTTATGCTTCAAACAAGTATAATTTGAATGAAACTCTAGAAAGACGATAAACTCGTCAAAGGTTTTGCGTAGAGACCTGGAATTCATTTTAATGAAACCTTTGCTCCAGTGGCTAGAATGCGAAACCACTGAATACTCCTATAAGTCATGGTTTAAAATTGAACAAACCAGAGCAGAAAGTAAGCCTTGAACTGCAGAAGTTATCTTATAGAGAGTTAGTTGGATCCTTGATGTACTTGGCCGTATGCACAAGACCGTATATCGCGCATGCATATTCTGAGATATTTGAGAGATACTATTGACACGGGACTCACCTTGAAGTGAACCAGTGAACTTTGAAAAATCTGGATATGTAGACTCCAACTGGAAGAAATTGCCCTATGGATAAGCGATCCTACACACGTTATATCTTTTTATTGTATGGCGGACAGGGGAATGTAGAAAACAACGAACAGTGGCTTTATCTTCTACCGAGGCGGAATATTTGGTTCTATTATATCGAACCAAAGAATAATATTTAGCATGGTTCTAACTGAGGTCACGAAAGAGGCAATCCCTTTAAAAGAATTTGTTGTGGAATTAGGGTTTAAAAACTTGTCTCGAGGATTTTTATTTAATGACAATATTGGTCAAAGAAGCTTGCAGGAAACCCAACTTACTATGGCAGAAGCAAACACATCCACATCCGTCATCATTTCGTTGGGAAGCCGTTATGGGCGGACGAGTGCGTGTTGAGCACATTTCAACGGAAGACATATGGCATGAGATGTGATGACAAAACGATTATCAAAGGAAAAACATTTAAAGTGTCTTAAATGGTGCGGTTTAAATTCAATGAATAATTTTTTTTTATCGATGGGAAGAACTATATGTGTGCGATACAAAAGACATTTACATACTTATAGAAAAAGTAAACAAATCTGAAGAAGTGTGTGACCGCACCTGACGTAAACTAAACATTATCGAATACTTATGTATGTAAGTTCACATGTGACTTTTATATAGGAAATAAAGTTAGTCTGGTTTCGTCCGTTCGAACGTTGTTATGTTTTACATTAGTTTTAAATTTACATTGATTTTAAATTGGTATTATGATTTAGAGTTCCGTTACTGCAAAATAAGCATTGAATAAAATCTTGTAAATTCTGCTAATTTTTTCATTGTTTGTTGCATCCGAAGGCAATAATTTAATTATTTCTCGTAGTTACCTTCTGCCAGTTCTTAATATAATTCCAAGAAATATTTTTCTTATTGAATATTTGCCTACAGGTGTCATAACATCCATTTGTTTCAAAGGAATATGCGGATTATCTTCAGGAGCCAATAAAACTTTCGATTCATTTTCTTCGTACGTAAGGTTAGGATTGTGTACAATCGTTATTTTTGAATATACATACATACTCGTATAACATTTTCGGTTGCATCAATTTTTCAATATCATTTTAATATAATTACAAAACTTAGATATAGAAACTTTGATATCCGATAAAAGTGCTTGCGTTTCTGTACAAGGTGTTCCTTAAAAAATGAATATATCCTTCATTACGTCAAAATGCACCACTCTGTATAACCATCCGGTTGAGATGAAATGTAGTGACATAAAATTGAAACACTACTAATCAAAATTCTGTTTGTGGAGTTGCAGGCATTTGTTAATAAACTGTTCGTAACGAAAGACAGTAACATTATCCAAAAAGAATTCTAAATATTTCGAAAACCATTAATTCTAAACCACTAATTAGTTATGCCTTTTATGAGAAAAAGTATGCAAGGAATCTAAAAAAACATTATACAGGATGGTCCATTACAAAAAACAACTTCGGCTTAGTTTATGCTTTTATAAACCCTTTACATTATACATCGGTATTACATCTTGGTTAAATTTCATTTTGTGGCCGCAATGGAAGGCCCACGGATAGGTCTCGGATCTTCTAGGTAGCTACCGACTTTCTTTTTAAACAATTAAAAGTCATTCAATACTTAGATAAAATTGTTAAGCGAAAAGTTGAATTCGTAACAATCATACTATATTATTACTTTATTCTATTGATGAAAAGGAAGCTCGCATTTTCTGAGATAAGTAGGTATAATCAAATTAAAAAACTAAGACTGCAAAATGTGTGATTTTGAAATACTTTTAACATTGTAATTTTGCTGCATACTTGAATCGCTTGCTATCATACATGCTTCTTTGACACATACTCACGACTTGACGCCTAGTTACATTTGACGTATTCGTGGATCCTGAAGAAATAAACAAAAGATCTTAGTCTTAGTGTGTTTTAATGTTTTTTATAATAATTATTATTTAACATTGCCTTTATAAATGCCGTATAGTTTAACATTTAGCATTCAGTGGTTGTCATTTCATGTTTAACATTTGGCATTTAACGTTTTTACGTCTAAGTTTTTATCAAATATAGGTGCCCTGATATACCAATTTCCACAAATTTTAAATCCGTATTCACATGTACTTGTACGCGCGTTTGTACCTAACACATGATATCAAACGAATGATTTTTTTAATCAATATTTAGAGTTAAACAACATATTATACTGAATTATCAACCATTGTATCTTGTATTAGACAAATAAGTCCAATTTTAAAGCGGTTACGGACAACTACTTATAGTAGTAATAGCATAAAAAGCACATCGGTTAGCTGCTTTTTACGATTCGGACACTAAATTGCTCACTTTCACATAGGCTATAAAAGCTATTCAACGTGCGAGCAGTAATACGTATTTTAAAAACGTTAAAAAAAATCCAAAAATGTTTTCTTTGAAATTACTAAATAATTAATTATGTATTCTGTGGTTAGATATTTTTGCGCTGAGTTGCCTCTGTTTGATATGTGTATTCCTTATCCAATTTTCTCTGAATTTACGTTATATAACCTTTCATAATTTTGCGTAACAACACATTGTATTCGAGCAATGTTGTTGGTCGTGTTCAGTTATTATATCGGTAAGTAGTGATAAGTGAAGTACCGCACTGAACGTTTACTGAAGATTCTACTACATTATTATTGTACATACATCGACACTTACCGGCAGCTTACTAATGTACTAACTGAACCCGACCATTATCACATTGCTTCTATACTGTGCACTACCCAGTGCTATGTTTGACAAACACTTATTTTCTTAGTGAGCATATTACTGTAAATTATTCGTTATTTTGATGATTTTAAAATGAAAATTTTCCGATTCTTTCTACGTTATTATGCACATTAATCTTGCATAACAAAATCATTGAATCGTCGAGTTCCCGTTGTACTTAGGTATATTCCAAAAATATAGCGTTTGCATTGTTACGTAGTGTTATGTTGGGTACCAACTAAACTTACACAATGTTTACATGTTGCAAAACTATACAATATTGATGTTTTGTACTTTTGTAATGCTACTGCAAATTGAAATTACGTAAAAATATGTGTCAATTTGCAACATATTTTAGGAACATAGTGCAAATGCTTAAAACAATAAAGATCAGAAAAAATAATCGAAATATACAATGAACTAGGAAAAAAATTGTTTAACTAACTTTTACCTTTACATAAAAAGAAACGAATGGATTGTATTGGTGTAATAAATCACCTTCAATTAGTTACTGACTTGCAAGGTCCGCAGCTTACTTTCAAGTGTTTCTGATATTTAACAGTGCATTCTCATATCATCGTTAAAGCAACCTCGTAAAAAATTTCAAATATCAAATTAAAGTAAATATATATATACATACTTGCTGGTCCATTAAGTGAGGTAAGCGGCTGTATCTCGGAAAGTATTTGTTCTAGATTCTGCGGGAAAAAAATATTGGTAGTAAAGGTTTTTGAAAGGAAATTGTGAGGACTTTAAACAACGTTTATATATATTGTATTCATCAGTTTAAAATTGATAAACTAGAGGTCGCTTTCTGTAGCGGTAACTTATTTTTTAATTAAAAAATTAACTGCAACATTACTGTTGCATTAATGGATTCTTAAGTACCTTTAAATAACCTATATTTGTCTGAAAATCGCATCTCAATATCTCTATTCGTTCTCAATTTATCGCAAAAAAATGTAAAAGGCAAGACAAGAAGGCAGCCAGGCAATAATAACTTGAAAGATAAGTTGGTTTTGGAAAACATTACGTGTCTCGAATGATAATATCCGAATTTCCGCTCTCTAAAAAAATGTCAGCGTCCCTTCAGAGAATTGAAATCCGACACCTATCTTCTCGCCACGACAGTCAGCCGCCTTCTATTACCCACCACAATTTTCAATTAATATTAGGTGACACTTGGATGAAATATATTCCGACTGATGAATAGCAAGGAGAAGTCTCTTTCCTTGGCTAACGAAGTCACCCGAATTGACTTGTTTAGATTTATTTGTGCGGGCGACTAAAAGATCTTGCCGTTTAAATGAAACCTATGACAAGGTGAAATATACAAGACAGAATTCGAAATGCCATTCATGGCCTAACACCAATGAAAGAAGAAGCTGCCGTTTATTACCTGAGCTACCCATGCTACCTCGAGCGATGTGTGAATAATGATGACGAACGCTTATACTGTTGAGGAGGTACAAACATTGATGTCATCGGTAAAAATTGGTTCCATTTTAGAGTCATATTTCGAGGAAAAAATAATCGAACAGTCATCCTCCTCAAATTAATTCTGTTGAATAAGGGAGCTTATTCTGTTTCTAATTTATATGGTTATTAAATTTTGTTTTTCTTTTGCAGTTAACTTGATTATGTATATTATATTAATGATTATATTTATTGTTTGATACTAGCCTTTCACTTTTTCCGATAAATTGAGAACTAATAGAGATATCGAGATGCGGTTTTAAGTCAACTGCAGGTGACTTAAAACTATTTATGTATATGCGGAAGAATCCGAAGAATAAGTTACCGCTGTAGAAAGCGACCTCTAGTCTAGCAGTTTGAAACTAATGGATACATCATATAAATGTTATTTAAAGTCCACACAATTCCCTTTCAAATGAGTCCAAGATTATTCCGACAGGTGGAGTAGTAACGGAAATATTAAACTTTAAGCGTTGACAAGTAGATAGTTTTCCCTCTCCCTTATTATGCGAGATACACAAAAATGTCACTAAAGAGAATTATCTGGTATTGAACGGGTTTTCAACTGATGATATCAAAGTTATAGTTCATTCCGCGATTTCCTGAGATAATAGAAATTTTATATTTGAACATAGCAGTTACATCCCCTAACGGTGAAATCTGGTACGTGTACTAATTTCCAGGAGTTTCCCTTGATTACTTTTCCTATCAATATTTTTCCCGCGGAATCTAGGGCAAATACTTTCCGAGATACAGCCGCTTACGTCGCTTAGTGATCCACCCTGTAGAAGGGATTTTAACTCCATTTGCGTACTTAAGATGACACTAATAAGTACTCTCTCTTACTTAAAAAAGACGTTCTCAAAATAATCACAAATTTCATAAGAAACAATAAGAAATTAATTTAAAATAAGTGTTTTTCGTTCGGAATTGCAATCACAGCCCATTATTTCAGTCATTCAAATGTACTCATACATTTATGAGCGACACTTTTGAATAGCTATAGGCTGCATCTTGAGTATACAATTCGAGCTAGAATCGCTTGAATATAACACTAATAGCTAACTTTCGTTGCTTTTATATATGTACGTGCTTTGAATAGAAGTAATATATTTTTGAAATCTATATACTTTGATACTGATAATAATCATATACAAAATGGGTCGATAGCCGCAGTGGATAGGTGGTGTGTGTTCAGTGTTGTGACAGAACGCTGGTAGCCGGGATTCAATCCTACGAGAGTACGGTGACATCATTCGTCGTTGGTAACAAAGTAATTAAGAGCGGCATAATAAACGGCAATATAGTGCTGTCACAAAGCCATTGAACACACACATACACAAACTACATGGAAAGAGTTGCACGGTGGTCATACCATCAATATGGCTTAATAAGTCGTTGCAATTAGCATCCACCACAGATAAAAATAGTTGCGGCCAAATGTTATAGGCACCCCTACTAAATTGATATTCTAAATTACCATTCGTAATTAAAAAAAAAATAGTCTTGGAAGATTTATATATTATCTACTAACAATTATGCAGGGCGGAGTGCTGTCACCCTTGCTGTGGTGCCTGGCGGTGGATGGCCTGCTTTCCGATCTTCGGACGGCGGGCTTGCATGCACAGGGCTATGCCGATGACATCACCATCATGATCTGCGGCAAGTTCGAGGGCGTGATATCCGAGAGGATGCAAGTCGCAGTCGGACTCGTGGAAAGGTGGTGTAAAAAAGAAGGGTTAACTGTTAACTCTAGAAAAACGACCATGGTCGCGTCCACTCGAAGGAGGCGACTTCAGCGTCCGACCATTTTCGGCTCAAAGTATCTTTTGAGGTAAAATACCTGGGGGTGACTTTGGATGCCAAATTGACGTACAAACCACACCTGGAACAGGTAACAAACAAAGCCACGAGGACCTTTTGAGCCTGCAGAGGAATGTTTGGCAAAACGTAAGGGCTGAAACCTATGATGGTACACTGGCTGTACACGAAAGTTATAGTACCTTCTACAACTTACGCAGTGTTGGTCTGGTGGCACAAAGCTAGTTTGGGCTATGCGGCCAACGCACTCAGCAAAGTCCAGAGGATTGCCTGTTTAGGCATCACTGGAGCCATGTCTTCGACGCCCGACTGCGGCGATGGAGGTGATGCTTGGGCTTCCTCCGCTGCAGCTTGTTTTGTGGTCAGAGACAGCCTTAGGGGCCTACAGAGCAAAATGTAGTGGATGCAGTGGTTTCTGCGGTAGAACGGGAGATCATACCAGCATCTTCACCTACATAGAGCAGACAGTACCACTGTCCATGAGGGCGGACAAGATTGTGTCCACTTTCAGCTTCAGTGGGGGATACAAAGTAAACATCTCCAATAGAGAGATTGCCGAAACTTTCGTCCACAAACCGAGACGGGAGGTATCTCGCTGGTTTGTGGACGCCTGTAAAACGCCTAACGGCACGAGAATTGGAATTTGGAAAGATGGTGAAACCGAGGGTGAAGCTTTCAGCCTAGGGAGCTCCGCGTCCATCTTCCAAGCCGAAGTAATCGCAATCCAGACCTGCGCGGAAGGCATTTTAAATTGTCCGGAGGTTAATGGAGCAGTGGAAATGATCTCTGATAAGGCTGCCCTTAGAGCACTACAGGTTCGATTTCGAGGTAGTGGTACACTGCCATAAGACTCTCGTAAAACTGGCGGAACGTCTCAACACATCACTGAGATGGGTGCCAGGTCACTCTGGAATCAGAGGTAACAAAATGGCTGACAAATTAGCTAGAGGCGCCAGTGAGAAACCACTCGTGGGTCTAGAACCTACATGTGGGAACTCCTATGGCAGTATCAAAGCCTTTGTCAGATCTGAAATCGCTGTTAGGCATTGCTCCCACTGGAATGCACTTGCTGGCATCAGAAACTGCAAAACTCTCGGGATTCGCCCGTACGAGGAAAAGCTGTGGAAGGCAGTTTCTATGAGCGGGGTCAGGCTGAGGTTACTCACAGAAATATTAACCGGTCACTGCGCACTGAACAAACACTTGCATCGCATGGGCATAGTAAACTCTCCCCTATGCAGAAACTGTGGGAATGCGGAGGAAACTTCAATCCATCTTCTTGCCGACTGCTCGACAGTGGACAGGGAGAGGCGGAGTTACTTCGGGGTCGGGCGTCCGGACGATGCTGGACTAAGAAAACTAACTCTCGACCACGGACCTTTTCGCCCAAGTGCAACCTGGCTAAGAGGAGTAAAACAGCACGGGGGCACAATAGGTTTCCTTATGGCCAAGCTTGCCTTTACGGCTCGTTCGCCCGTGCAGTCCCCAAAAAAAATGCACAAAACCATGACATGTATTTTATTTTAATTGGAGTTGATCAGTTTTAATGCAACGCTAAAATATGCAACCTGCCTATAACATTTGGCCGTAACTGTATAGCTGATATATAATGACAAGAACGAATTAGTAGTAGGGTATTTTATTGCTAATATGAGAATACTCGCCAACATATCGGAAATATGCAAAATATACGACCATGCAATAAACCGTCACTAAATCATGTTTCTATTTCTACGTAATTTCAACTTACATCAATATGCATAAGTAATTAATATATCTATATTATGACCTGTAAGTACTTGTCCTTTAATTCCAGATACATTTCCATTTGTAATCAATTTATTCCATGAATTAAATATATCTATATGTATAATCTTTTAATTCCTGATTTATTTCCATTTGTAGGTCAATAAAACAATACATAATTAAATACCTATTTATTCCATAACATATAATATGTTTTCGTTAAATAACTTCTTCAGTGGAAGAAATTGACATTTAATATGCGTCAAATTACTAATAATATAAATATAAATTGCCATGCCTATCAACAAAATTATCTAACAAACAAAGAATTCATTGATATATCAAATTTTAATTATATTCACAAGTGATAATGAAGGATATAATGATTTAATACAACTATAAAAATTGAAATGATTTGAATTATTCGTATATCAATCTATTTTTTGTCAAGCTCTAACAATTCTGTTCAAGGACTAGGGAAAAACATGGCAAAAAAACCTAGGCAAGAGCTTAACATTAATAAAATTCAGGCGTGAATTAAATTATTATAAATAACGCTTAAATTATCAATATTCGTTCTAAAATTTACCGCGTTTTCATCTTTTTTAATGTATATCATTTCGTAAATTAATCTTTTTTTATAATTATTTTCCTTTTTTAAAATTTTAGTGTTTTGAAAATCAAAATTATGTCGTCTATCTTTAGAGTGCTTAGATAAAGCAGTTTCAGCGGTGACGTTATGTGTAACAGTGTATTGATGATTATAAATTCGTTTCTTTAAATATTGTTTGGTTTGCCCGATATAACATTTATTACAATCTTTGCAATCTAATTTATAAACGATATTACCTTGATTATCATGTTTAATGGGTGTTTTTAAATTTGTGAATAAGTGTCTATTATTGGTAGGTATGAAAGTTATGTGAATGTCTAATTTTTTTAATTCGTGTTTTATTGTGTCGCTTAAATTGTTTATATATGGTATAGTGTGGTATATGTTATTATTTGATTTTGTACCTGTGTTATATATATATATTTTTTGGGCAACCGGCCGCGAAGTTGTCAATTCGCGTACGCAAACCAGTCCGCGAAATGCAATTTCGCGGACGCTGCCCACAGCAGCGGCCGTAAAAGTAAATAAACAAATTAACACATATTTGACATATTTCATCATTTATTGTCAATAAAACAGAGTATTTTGTGTATTTATTACAAACCTTTCGGATACACATTAATATTAATTGTGCAATTTGTATTATTAGTAATATTTACACCAGAAGCAGTAAAATCTAAATTTTTATTTGAATTATAATTTGAAACCGTAGCAGTGATTTCATTTTGATTGTAAATACATTGTGATGAAGTACCGGATATTGAATTAGCAATTTTATTTTTATTTTCTATAGAATCTTCAACATACGATTCGGCCACAGTAGCAGATTTGCAGCCACCGTGGCGCTTAAGAACTGATATTGTAGCACCACTGTTAGCAAGGAGAGTAGCAGACCTCCTCCTAAAACAATGGCCTGTATATTGCTCCCTGTTCGGCAACCCCAAATAATTTGCTATCAAACACGGTATTTTCCCTATGCTATGTACCCCAATAACTTGTGCATAGCATCTTCCTTGCTTGTATCTCAAAAACAGCCTATGACAGGTAACATATTTCGGACGAAGAGCAATATATTTGTGATAAAGTCTTATGTAATCTGGATTTGTGATTGTAAAAGTGCGGTTTATGTCCGTCTTTGTATCAGGAACAGTAATTATAAGAATATTGTTGGTGTCTTGAATGTTGTCAACGGTTATTTTTGTTAACTCGTCACGTCTCATGGCACCTGATACGCCCATAATTAAAACTACCTGTAAAACTAATAGTAAATTAAGCAATTTATAAGAGAACTTGTTTATATCTTTGTACCTTCCACAGTAAATACTTTTCATCCTCAGCATTTTCCAAAAATAATTTAATCTGCTCCATTGTTAACACTTTAGACTTTTTGGCTTTATAGCCTACTGCTTTTTCTTCAAAAAAGGAATTAATTTTAAAAATGTCCTTATATCAATCTGTTCCTTTATATTCAGCATGCTTTTAAGCATGGAGTACAAACTCCATAAGCTGGAACTTTTTAGGGCCGCCGATTTTTGCATAAAATATGCCAATAGCACGTTTTCGCTCACAGTTTTGACCTTCTTAGCGTTGCACCAGACCTTAAAATCGTTGTAACATTTTTCGTATTGCCTCTTCGATCTTTCGGGTATTAAGTTAGAAACTGCGAAATTGGCAGCACTTTTTATATCCGGAGGAGTTCCAGATATAGAAATATTATCACTTTCAGAAGTTTCAGACATTTTACGACTTATTTTGACAACTATTAAGTATTTGTATTTTATTCTAGTCGTGTCATTTCTATGGCAACGCATATAAAGTAAGTCACTTTGAAATTGGCAATAAAAATATTCCGATGTGTGTAAATTTATATAAAACAGTTTGAACGATTTTGGAACGATTTGCACGGTTGCCCAAAAAATGTTGTGTATATCTCGTCCGCGAAAACCTTTAACGTACTCGAGATTGTCCTGCCTCGGCCACAAGCGGCCTCGGCGACAATTTCTCTCTGCGTACGTTAAAGTGTGTTTTCGCGGCCTTGATATACAAATAACTATTATTTATTCTTTTTGTGATTAATTTATTATAAACCTCTTTAGGGTAACTATTTTTTTCTAGTATTTTTTTAACTTTGCTTAAAGATTCTTTTCTAAATTCAGGGTGAGCTAATTTAATAGCCTGATCTACTAAACTGTTAATTACGGTTTTTTTTTTAATTTACCGAAGTGTTTGAAAAATAGTTTAAATGCCTACTACTACGAGTGTCTTTAATGTACCAGTTTGTTTTTATTTGTGTGTTATCATGTATTATCTTTACATTTAAAAAATTTATAGAGTTTTGATTTTCTCTTTCGAAAGTAACTTTTAACCTTTCATGATATGTGTTAAATGTGTGCAGAACATGTTCAATTTTATCATTTTAGATGCAGCATATACAATCATCTGCATACCGCTTATAAAATTTTACATGACAGTTTAATTTGTCAAGTGATACCTCCTCTAAGTCCTCCATTACTAAATTTGCTATAACAGCAGATAATAGAGAACCCATTGCTGTACCGAATATTTGTTTATATATTGTGTCGTACTGAAAATATGTTGAATTTAAGCAAAGTTTTGCAGCCAACATGAATTCATTTTTGGTAAATTTGTGTAATTTTGAATTAAATTCCATTTTTTTTTGTTTATAATGTTTAGTGCCAAATCTGCAGGGACATTTGTGAATAAAGATACAAAGTCTAAACTAATAATTTCATGATTACACGGTACGGATTTGATTTTTTGTTAATGAAATTCCCACGAATTTTTTACATGATACTCCGTATTTCCTACAACATTACTGAGAATTTTGGATAAAAATTTTGATAAATTGTATGTTGGTGATTGTATACAATTTACAATCGGCCTTAAAGGAATATCAGTTTTATGAATTTTAGGGACGCCATAAATTCGCGGAGTTATCGAATTATATATTTTTAAATGTTTAGCTACGGATTCGTCTATATAATTGCTATTTAACCAACTAGTGATTAATTGTTATTTTCACTTTGAATTTTGTTAGTCGGGTCTTTTTGTAATGTAATGTAAGTGTTTTGATCGTTTAATAATGAATGCATTTTGGCTGCGTAATCTTTTTTGTACATTATTATACTTTTTTCTCCTTTGATGTTTACTAATTTGTTACGTAATGTGTTTTGCTTGTTCGACACTACAGAATTTTGAATAATGTATTCTATATTACAAATTAACTCATCTAAAGGTATGTGGTTAACATCTACTTAAATTCAACATATTTTCAGTACAATGACACAATATATAAACAAATATTCGGTGCAGCAATGGGTTCTCCATTATCTGCTGTTATAGCAAATTTAGTAATGGAGGACTTAGAGGAGGTATCACTTGACAAATTAAACTGTCATGTAAAATTTTATAAGCGGTATGCAGATGATTGTATATGCTGCATCTAAAATGATAAAATTGAACATGTTCTGCACACATTTAACACATATCATGAAAGGTTAAAAGTTACTTTCGAAAGAGAAAATCAAAACTCTATAAATTTTTTAAATGTAAAGATAATACATGATAACACACAAATAAAAACAAACTGGTACATTAAAGACACTAGTAGTAGTAAGCATTTAAACTATTTTTCAAACACTTCGGTAAATTAAAAAAAAACCGTAATTAACAGTTTAGTAGATCAGGCTATTAAATTAGCTCACCCTGAATTTAGAAAAGCAAATTTAAGCAAAGTTAAAAAAATACTAGAAAAAAAATAGTTACCCTAAAGAGGTTTATAATAAATTAATCACAAAAAGAATAAATAAAATATATAACACAGGTACAAAATCAAATAATAACATATACCACACTATACCATATATAAACAATTTAAGCGACACAATAAAACACGAATTAAAAAAATCAGACATTCACATAACTTTCATACCTACCAACAATAGACATTTATTCACAAATTTAAAAACACCCATTAAACATGGTAATCAAAGTAATGTCGTTTATAAATTAGATTGCAAAGATTGTAATAAATGTTATATCGGACAAACCAAACAATATTTAAAGAAACGAATTTATAATCGTCAATACACTGTTACACATAACGTCACCGCTGAAACTGCTTTATCTAAGCACTCTAAAGATAGACGACATAATTTTGATTTTCAAAACACTACAATTTTATAAAAGGAAAATAATTATAAAAAAAGATTAATTTACGAAATGATATACATTAAAAAAGATGAAAACGCGGTAAATTTTAGAACGGATATTGATAATTTAAGCGTTATTTATAATAATTTAATTCACGCCTGAATTTTATTAATTTTAAGCTCTTGACTAGGTTTTTTTGCCATGTTTTTTCCTAGTCCTTGAACAGAATTGTTAGAGCTTGACAAAAAATAGATTGATATACGAATAATTCAAATCATTTCAATTTTTATAGTTGTATTAAATCATTATATCCTTCATTATCACTTGTGAATATAATTAAAATTTGATATATCAATGAATTCTTTGTTTGTTAGATAATTTTGTTGATAGGCATGGCAATTTATATTTATATTATTAGTAATTTGACGCATATTAGATGTCAAATTCTTCCACTGAAGAAGTTATTTAACGAAAACATATTATTATATGTTATGGAATAAATTGGTATTTAATTATTTATTGTTTTATTGACCTACAAGTGGAAATAAATCAGGAATTAAAAGATAAGTACATAACGGTCAGAAAATATATATATTAATACTGTATTATGTAGAGAGAATACAATTTTAGGGAGACATATATATGTTTTTTAAATCCTATTAGCATGCATATCTATTTAAGTAGAGAAGCACTTTTACACTATTTCACAGTTGATAACTATTGTAAGGAACAAATTAATTCACAGCTTGAAGGTTACTTCTGCACATGCGAATCAGGTTGGACTGGAGTAAATTGCGACACTAATATTGATGAATGTCTTAGCAATCCTTGTTTTAATGGGGGCATCTGTTTCGATAAGGTGCCGTTCTTTAAATGCCACTGCTTACCTGGATTCACAGGTAAACACTGGATTACTGTAGATTTATTTTTTCATTTTCCTTACTAACATGTATTACCTACAGTATCTATATAGTAAATATCTTTTGCTTCAATTCCTTTATACTTCAACTAAACTGTGTTATTTATTTATTCATTTAGTTAATTATGTATTTAGCATACAGTGTGACATGACAAGTTTTCATTACGACTGGATAAAAAACTAGTGATAGAATATGTTGGTGTTGTAATGTGCCACACTTAATAAGTGATTTTTTTTTATCTTCTGCGGTTACTACATGAATGTTAAAGTTTACTAATGCAGTAATTTGACAGAAGTATTTTATACGTATCTGTAGTATATTTTTTGCGCGATTGGTTGTTTTTATCAGTTTACCGTGTCTGTTTTTACGACGGTAAGTTGCTATTACTGGTTGCTATGTGTAACAAAACGATAAGTAATTTACTTACCATTTCACTGAACGGTAAGTGAATTAAACAGAACCACAAAACAGAACTAGGAACGACAGCATCAAAATCACACATGACTTTTTTGGAGCAAAACTATAGAAACCATGGAGCAGCCATCCAACGATTTCAGTTCCAATCTTCGTGATTTTCACAAATTTATTTATATAAATTATTATTATTATTCTAGAGATTCCAATCGCGCAAAAACGTTATAAGCATGTCGAACGTTAAAGGTTACCGTTCTCAGACAATAATTGGAGTTGTCGCTTCGCTTCTCTTCCAAACAATTGTCTTCGAACGGTAAACAACCCTTAGCGTTCTCCATACTTAATATACTATTTTGTACTCGCTTATCAAAATATGTTATTTCCCGGTTGGCATTTGCGTGCGGGAAAGTGACTTTCCCACACATGTGTGGGAAGTAAAAATTGCATTAAGGAAATAAATCGTCATTACAGTAATAAAGTATAATTACGAAAATGTCAATTTCACCTAAATTTGGTGCATTACAACTTGTAAATTTCATAAAATTAATTAAAAACTATAAAAAATAGTATTAAGTATGGAGTTGTTTGCAGTCACTTCACTTGCCCCTGCTTCTCTGACGTATGACTAATGGCGCGTATTATTTATTGTATAAAATGAGGTAGTCGAAAATAAAATTAAGTATTAATAATAATTGTAACTCGTACATAAATGAACTTTCTTGGCCTGGTCTTTATTATAGACTATTATTCGACTCGGCCAAGAAAGTAGTACTTTATGTACCTACTTGTTATATAAATAGCTATTATATTCGACACTCTTGAAAGCATTCCTAGCATCTCGCTCCAAGTCATTTACAGTGTCTTAACTTGTGCCCCTTGTTGTACACGTTTAATATGGTCCTACAAAAATTCCCTCTTTAAGTTTTGCATTTGAAATATTGGGGAAGGTATTGGAATCCATCCTAATTTGATGTGCGATGGCGGTAGAAATAGTTTATCAGGTTCTACTAGTGCCTTATGCAGTATATTCTTTTGTCCAGGAATATACTGAGTTCTGATTCGCCAATTTTTAACAACGTAGTGGGAATTTCTCGATCCACTGTCCCATTTACAGACGAAACAGCAGTGCTTTGTGTACCCCAATTTTAAACTGTAGAATTGCCACAACTTTGAAGTCAGCGCTGATATGCCATTTGAACACTGTAATTAATTTTGTCGTGAAGACGAGCCATATTTTCATATGGACTGCGTGGCCAACCGGGATGGATGGATAAACGTTTCCTATGTGAAGAAGGACAGCTTTCAAACTCAATTTCGAAACATCGATAAAAAGACGCCATTCTTCTGGGTTGTGCTGATGACCTAATGTTAGCATCAAATCATCGAAATTATTGCAGAATGAAAGACTTTGTTCAGTTGAAAAATACTATAACAGTTCTTTCTTGCGATTACGATACACAGAAGTATGTGTGGCCGGAGCTAACAGCTTCCATCCTTGAAGTCTAGATCCTAGTATTTCTGCTTGAGTTTTTGACAAGTACAGATCTCCAACAAGATCATTTAATTCTAATTTACTAAGTGAGGTCCGTCCTCTAGAGATGGCAATTACTCATCATCGCTGATCGATAATAACTCGGAAATTTCTTCCTCTGCATCTGTAATGGCATATTCTTCACTCGAAACACCTGTACATCTTGGTACTGGCTAGGCTTCTGAATGAGGTGCTGGAAGAATAACAGAAGACACACTAGCTTAACTAATATTGTTCTTATGTTTGTCGGAGAACCCGAAAGTTTTCGTGCAGCAAAAGTAGCAATCAGACAAATGGTCCGTTTGTTCACGTCTAATCATAGGTTTTGCAAATGGCATAGCGCTGTTCTTACCATTTGACCAGCCCCTCAGAGTAACAGCACACCGTGTAAGCAGCAGCAAATGTAAGGAGCCCATTCCTTGTCCTGATATTTAATCTTTAGACTAAAATAGTGAAAATATAAATTTTCTATTATAATATTCCGTTTATGTCGTTGGGTAACGAATTCTCCACATAACAGAAGCTGTTGGGATTATTTGTACACCCACGAGATAGTATAAAATAAAAAGACGTTCAACTACCTATCACAAACATGGTGTAGAAAAAAAAATATATGTTGGACAGTGATATTGAATGTTTTTATTTGTGTGGAACAATATCCATGTTTTGTCAGTTCTACTACGGAAGTCAACTTTCGTTTTGGATAGATTAATTTTCAATTTCACTTAACATGTTATTCTATAGCGTGATATGCGACTAAACATCATCAGTAACTGCAAAAATTACCACATCATCCACAAAGACCAAAATATATCTAAGCTACATATTTATGACTACTATATTGTGTGATACATTACAATTTTATATTTACAACCACTGACGTATTAAAAACTTAAGGGGTTCTAGAGAGAATTTAATTTTCAAACAACCCTATAAACATGTTCGATATCATTACAATATGCATTCTAAACCATGATACAAATTTTGAGGCTCTCTCGATTCGACAATCTCTAGGTGCCTGTCATTGCCATCGCTATTTACAAATAACTAAATTTATGACGTTTTTCTTTTAAATGATAATTAATTTAAAATTCTTTAGGATAGTTGTATTGAAGACTTGTCGTTTCAACCCTTGCAAACTGAAGAAATCAAAGTATTACTACTTTCTTGCAACGTATATAGTGACAATATGTCGTAATAACATACCTCTTGTATTAAATATTTATTTGTTGTTTTGTATTAACAATTTTCGGTAACATCATTATTATTTATTTGGTGTATATTAGGGTATTCAATTACATGTACCATGCTTTTCAAATTAAATGCGATTTTTTTAGCCAAAATGTGCGTTTAATAAATAGTTTTATTTAAGACAATTTGATTACTAAATGTAAATTTCCCGCTGAAAAATCCGCTTTTAATTTGAAAAAGATAGTATAGTACATGTATGTATTGCCCAACGTTTATTGCAATGTTCGTACATGATAAACCTATGGCGTATATAGGTGATCGTTGCGAAGAAAAAACAGGTGATTGTTCTATACTACCTTGCATAAATGGTGGTACTTGCAAACTTGGACCGAGCGGATACGTTTGTGAATGCCCAACACATTGGATGGGAGATAGGTGTGAAAGACAATATACACAATGCGATACAAATCGATGTTTAAATAATGGAATTTGTAAAATGGATCTCATTACTAGAGAACACATTTGTCAGTGTTTGCCAGGTAACATCTTAAATTATGTGCTGACATTTATTTTCAAAACTACGGGTAAAACCATTTTCAGGTTACGACGGCCACTTTTGTCAAACATGTCTAAAACCTGATTGCTTACCAGTACGAACTGATATATGTGCGAGTAACCCATGTCCACTAAATGCCAATTGTATACCAAAACCCGGAGAAGCTAACTACACATGCATATGTAAAATTGGATTTCAAGGTCAGTATAATAATTGGTCAGGTTGAAGAAGACTGAAATACTAAAGAATTTAAATTGTTATGTGCATAATGATTAGTATACACACAAGAAATAATTATATTTGGTAACAACTAAGTTAATGTACTTTTCTTTTAAAGCTAGTTGTAAGAAAAATGGAGAATGTTTAAATTAGGAAAAGGACATTTTTGCATTTAACTAGTTTCTCATAAGATACGGAACTTTTCCTGGGTTTCGAGATGAAAAATCTTAAAAACGAAGTAAGAAGAAAGCAGTGTGCAAATAAGAATCAATTGTGTAACCCACCCTTAAAACGAATTTGCAGCACATCAAAATTTGTCATATTCAGCCTGGCACCGAAGTCGAAAGTCGAATTAAATTTGTTTATTCCTTTATAAGTGCAGCCTATATTTTGAGTTATACATTGCCCAGGCATTGGCTTATTTACATTTAGCTATTACACGATACATACGCAACCTTTACGGTTTCTTTGCTGCTTTTGTGTTAAACAATAAAGATATTAATATTTATGGAAAGTATTGTATCATTATATTTATATATGTTTCAGAGCCGGATTGTACAGACATAGATGAATGCGAAATACCTAACCAACACCCTTGTAATGATGGAATTTGTAAGAATACAATTGGTAGTTTCCAGTGCTATTGCAAACCTGGCTTTACCGGTGAATTCTGCAATCTAGATATAGACGAATGTCTATCTTTACCATGTAAAAATTCGGGGACATGTATTAATAAAATCAACAACTATGAATGTCAATGTCTGGCTGGATATACAGGTACTAGTTTTGAAAAATATTTATATAAAATGCTAATACGTGGGAAAAAAGATTGAGCCATAATTATAGACACAAAAACACAATCAGGCGGGACAGTCGAGGGCAATCTGCTGTGAGAAATAACTCGTCATATTTTCAAGCTACTATCTTTGTCATGTACTATTATAAATTTATCTACCAACCTTTTTAAATTACCTAACGTTGGGCGCGGTCAGAAGCAGTCAACGGCTGAGTTGCTGCCCTAGCAACTGCTTCTGAACGATACTGCGCTGCTAGTGTTGACACTCAGCTGCTGAATATTTTACTAAGCATAAATATTTTACGCTGGGTGAACTCAGCATATAGTGCTATCCTATTATGATTTTTTAATGCCAGCTATTTCCACTTGTAGACCAAATAAAACAGCAATTAATTAAAATAAATTTATTCCAGAGCGTAAACTATTATGTTTTCATTCTGGAATAAATTGATTTTTAATTAATTGGTGTTTCATTGAATCTACAAGTGGAAATATATCTGGGATTAAAAAATCTTAAATTAAAGAAGCACTAATATTGTAACTGTCTATAAAGTTTAATAAAGAATGAATATTAAACATGTTTGATAATCCAAAAATATTTTTAGTTACACAGGATTTTCATACGTAACTTAATATTAACTTGTTTATTTTACATCGATTCGCGCATACGTAATACCCTTTAGCCTTTACGGGTATTAGAAAACTACTTGACGCAGATTTTTATAATGTAATAAACTTGTTGAAAAGCGCCTATGCATTTTACGTTCAGGATAAAAGAGATAGACATATACAGAGTTATTCATTGAACTGGTTCGTTAGAACTTATTGACGTTCCTGAAATCCTACAATTTTGAAAACTTATAGTTACAGATAGCGTCATCTGGTCTCATTGGCGAAATTATTTACGCTTTTGTATCATTTTCGGTTTACCGAAAGTTCACGTCAACTTTCTTAATTTAAGTAGCATGGTCTATTTTTTACGAGTTTTTTAGATCGCTCCTGCAATTCTACATCAAAACTTATTAAGGTACATTATACCCAAAATCCGCTGTTTTTGAGTTATTCATTTTTTTCAAATATATGGTCAACTGCAACGTTATCTTAAAAATTCTGTATTTCTATGTGACATGTTACTAGCTGAAATACAGAGCAAAGAATCTACTCCTTCAAAATTATGTCAATGTATACCGAGCCCAGGATGGCCCTGTAGATCCAAAATTAACGTTCATTTTAACTAAGTTCACATCGATGAAAGTCACTTTTTTAAAAGGAACACTCTGTATATTATTGAATTTTTGAATACACTTAATAATTCTCTATCATTCATATTAGCTTGTATTTTCTTCACGGTTTCGAAGTTATAAGTGCTTTTCTGGTCTAGTTTGAAAAATACGCCTTTTTAATACATTTAAAATCTTAGTAATCCTTGAATGTTACAATAATTGATATTGTATTTTTACTACAAATAGACATAGTTTATATCTGTCAAGAAAAATGTCAAATGATATGCATTAAAGAAAAGAAACGATATTTTAGATTTATTTTCCATTTATTGAGAATGTATTAGAATTGTGACATGTACATGTCGAGTATTTGACGACAGGTATCCAAATTTATGCTAGATGACCTAAAAAATATCAATACAAGAAGCTAAAAGAGAATGTTAAACAAAAAAGCTTTGGAAAGGAATAAGTTAAGTATGTCATGATCTGATCCTATTTAACTTAGTCCTTTTCAAGGCTTTTTTGTTTAATTTTCTTGTTTGAGTTTTTGTATTGTTATTTTTTTAGGCCACTTTGTATAAATTTGGATATCTTTTGTTAAATACTCGCACTATTCACAATTCTACTACATTCTCCATGAATGGAAAATGAACCTAAAATGTTGTTTCTTTTCTTTAATTTCATTTGACATTTTGGTTGACAGATATAAAGTATGTGTATTTATAGTACAAATAAATACACTAGCAATTATTGTAACATTCAACGATTACAAAGATTTTAAATGCATTAAAATTTTCTCGAATTTTCACCAGAAAATCACTTAAGTACCTATAATTCGGAAACCGTAAAAAATACAAGTTAATATGTCTAATAATGAATGATAGAGAATTATCAAGTGTATTCAAACATGCAATAATCTATAGGATGTTCCACTTTAAAAAAGTGACTTTGATCGATGTGAACTTAGTTGAAATGAACGTTAATTTTGGACGGCCCTGTATATATAGACATAATTTTGAAGACGTAAATTTGTTGCGATGTATGTCAGCTAGTACCATATCAAATATCAAGAATTTACTTGCAATGGTTCCAGAAATACAGAATTTTTAAGATAACATTGCAGTTGGCCGTATATTTGAAAAAAATGAATAACTCAAAAACAGCTGATTTTGGGTATAAGGTACCTTAATAAGTTTTGGTGCAGAATCGCATGAGCGATTTAAAAAAACTCATAAAAATATAACATGCTATTTAAATTAAGAAAGTTGACGTAAACTTTCGGTAAACCGGAAATGAATGGCGAAAATAATTTCGCCAATGAAACTAGATAACACTATTCGCAAGTACCTACAGGTTTTCAGAATTGTAGAATCTCAGGAACACCGAAAAGTTCTAATGGACTATTTCCGTCAAAAACTCTGTATATTAATTCTCTTACATCATAAAAAGTATAAAAGAGGAGGTACATGTTTTAATGCTAGTGCTGCCCCTACAGAGTAATCTGTATTGCTAACTAAATAAACTCACGGTGATGATGCGTTTGCGTGTGTTATTTTGCTATTTCAGTATTATTAGTTTGCACCCTATCTAATATTACTAATCTAATTTACAGGGAAAAACTGCCACATCGACATCAATGAATGTGATTCAGACCCTTGCAAATTTAATTCCACCTGTATGGATGGTAAAAACGACTTTCAATGTATTTGTGAAGAAGGTAGAACAGGAAAAACGTGTGAAACAAATATTAACGACTGCATTGTAATAACATTTATATATTGTTGTGTTTACAACTTACCTATTCATACAATTTTAGCCACCTCCATGTTTGAATGGAGGCGTCTGTAATGATGAGCTGAATAGCTATTGGTGTGATTGTACAAATACAGGATATAAGGGCGAACAATGTGAAATAAATATTAATGATTGTGAGAGTAATCCGTGCACTAATGGAGGCACTTGTAAAGATGAAATTAGGGATTATACTTGCATTTGCCCTGCTGGATATATCGGAAAAGCCTGTGAAATTGATATTGACGAATGTAAGAAGCAACCGTGTCTCCATGGAGGCACCTGTTTACAGAGATCGAATCAAACACTGTACGATCCATCATTTCATTCACAACTGAATATTGCGTTACCAGAAATATATTATGGTAAATTTAACTATTCTGCAGCAGCAGGGTACGTAGTGGATTTTAATTAAGATTTATATACTACTCGAATCAGTTGATATTCAATTTAAAGTCTTTAACTAAGCATATTATCTATAACCTGACACCCCTAACATATGTACATACATTGGAACCTCATCTATATCCGCGCTCACTTATATCCACCCTCACTTATCTCCGCACCATAGCACTCACTTATATGCGCTCGGCATCCACCACCCGATACTGCACGTATTGACATGAGCCAATCAGCGCGTAGCACGGCGTTTCCTCTCCGCTAACGGTATAAGAGTGGGGACCCCTCTTGAGAGGATATGAGTGAATGTTTACATTTCGCAACCGCTGATATAGACGAGGTTCCAGTGTATTTAGAATTGTCACATAAAAGTAGACGTGGCAAATTGGATACACATTTACAATTTTGCGTCCATTTTAAATTATGAGAAAGAGATCACCGTTGGAAGTAGTAGTAGTTAGAAAGTAGTTTTCGCTTTAATTTGTTGTGCACACTTTGTATTTCATCTAACAATAACACTTTATATGTCAACTTATAATATTTATATTGATTTTACAAATCTTTCCATTGCTATTTTTTGCATTTTATTTTTTTCCAGATTATTTTTATAAACTGAACTGAGTTGAGACTGCTTTTCTTTATTTATATTACTATAAATTGTTGTTATTAATTGTTATTAATGAATTTATATTTACAGTTTCGATTGCTTATGCGTCAGCGGTATAAAAGGCCCAAAATGTGAAGAGGACATTTATGAATGTGAAAGCAATCCGTGTAAAGCGGGCACCTGTATTGACAAAATAGGTTACTATGTCTGCCAGTGCGATGAAGGATTTGAAGGTGAACTCTGCGAATTAGATATTGATGAATGTGAAAGAAAACAGCCGTGTGATCACGGTACATGTAGAGATCTCAGAAATGACTATTTTTGCGATTGTGATGGTGGATATGGAGGCAAAAATTGTTCTGTTACGTTAACTGGGTGTATAAATAGCCCTTGCAAGAATAATGGTAGTTGTATACCGTACATTATAAATGAAACTGATCACCGTTTTAACTGTAGTTGTCAACATGGCTTCTTTGGATCTACATGTGAATTGGTGACTACTATATCACTATCCGGAAACACACTAATAACAGTTAACACCACTAGAGATGAAGGCTATGATATACAGTTGAGATTTAAAACTACGTTATCAGATGGAGTTTTAGCTGTGGGCACAGGGCAGACTTACTATGTATTGGAATTATCCAAAGGCCGTCTGAACCTACGTTCTAGTCTTCTAAATAAATGGGCTGGAGTTTTTATTGGTTCTAGTTTGAACAATAGCGAATGGCAAAGAGTATTTGTAGCGATTAACACATCTCATATTGTTTTATCAGCTAATGATGAACAAACGATTTATCCAATTAGTAATGCTGAACCCAACATTAATACTACAGCTGCACCAAGTTTCCCAGTAACGTACATTGGAGATCCAAAGGAAATTCGTACATTAGCAAAAGAACCACCTTTAGTAGGTTGTATTGAAGACCTTATTATAAATTCGGCTTGGGTTTTACCTACCCTGCCTAATCCTACGGTATCAATACATAATGCAGAAGTTGGATGTCATCGGAAACCTTTATGTAATCCAAATCCATGCGAATCCGGAGGACATTGCACTGATAAATGGAGAAATTTTAGCTGTACTTGTGAGAGACCTTATTTAGGACATACATGTCAATATAGTAAGTAAAATAAATGTAGTTATTGTAAATTTGTTGTATCCATGCATGTCCCACAAAACTTATTACTTCATTTAAGATTACTTAAAACAAGAGAACAACAAAGTGACAAATGTTATAATGAAAAAGACTTCATTAAAGTTATATTTGTACGGATAATTTAGTTCCTTATTACTGGTCAGGGAATAAATAAATATTGAACATTTACTGCTTGCAGCTAATAGTGCCGAAAGTAAGAAGTAAAGCGAAAAGTATTTCTCTAAAAACTATCTGTTTGCGTTTGCTTAAAATTTTTAGTTATTTACATACCATGTGTGGGAAGACGATATTTGCAGCATGAGCACGAATTTAAAGCACGAGCAAGCATAGCGCAGTATTAGCAGCCTTCCTTGACGTAGAAGATGCTTTTGACAACACCTCATTTGAATCTCTAATACGAGCTGTCAAAATCCGTGGGGTAGAAAACACTATTTGTGAGTTAATTAAACCCATGCTCCACAGTAGATAGGTAGAAGCAGTATTGGCGGGAGATGCAGTTGTCAGTTTCCAGCTGAAGCCCACAGTGAGGTTCACTATTGTGGCACATGGTAATGGACAAACTACATACTTGTTTCTAGCCCGAATAAAGTTCATGATGCGGGTGTGACTGACTTTCAAACATCTGATCATGATCTAATATACTGCTCTCTTAATCTTCTTAAACCTGCAACTAAACCAATTTACAAAACGATAAGGGATTTTAGTCACTTTAACTACGTGGATTTTCGAAAATCCCTAGATAAGTGCACCCTTTCATAAAATATTTTTTACTGAAAGTATTGATGAAAAAATTAGTATTTTCAATAACTGTATAACAGATTTATACAATAATTTCGCACCTTTAAAAACTATCACAATCACAAAGGGTAAAGCATTACTGATACTCTTCAGTTTATGATGTCAATGAGACATAAAGCTAGACGACCTTTTAAACGCACTAAGCGAGCTACGCACTGGCAGTATTACAAAACTTTAAAAAATCTAACTACATTAAGTGCCCGCAGCTTACTTTGAGTGTGTGGTGAAACAAAGTAATGGAAAAAAGCTCTGGACTGAGTTTAGGCGCCTGGGTGTTGTTGGGGTGCGTGACAGGGTTATTCCTGAGAGTCTTCAGAAGCCTAATGAAATCAACAATTTCTTTATAAATAAATTACACAGGTCAACACGATTTTTGAGTCTGAGTTCTGTACCTCTGATTTTGATTACTTATGCCAAACTAAAGAAAGAAAAAATATTTTTATCTAATAAAATTTGCTTTTGTAGATACCAGAACGAAATTTCAACATTTATGGAAAAGGTCTATTTTTCAATGTTAATCATATTTAAAATTAAAACAAGTTATGAATTATATTTAATTAATTTTTATTATAAAAGACAGCACAAATAAACATAAAAATACAAAAAAATGATACAAAAGAAGCTTTAAAAATGAATACTTTTAGTCTTTCTAGTGTAATCGTCAGAACTTTCTCGTATGAGCATCCAAATGTAGTCACCCATCATGTTCTCATTATATTGTCCTTGATATCTTTGTTCAAAGTTCATTATATCCTGGTGGAAGCGTTCCCCTTGCTCTTCTGAATATTCACCCAAGTTATCTTTGAATTTATCCAAGTGCGCATGTAGCATGTGCACTTTGAGTGACATTCTGCAACCCATGACTTTGAAGCTGTCAAGCATATTAGAAATAAGCTCTTCATAATTCTCGGCCTTCTTGTTACCAAGGAAGCCATGAATGACTGCTTTAAGGCTGAGCCACGCTTGTTTTTCATGAGTACTCAGGAGCTGAAGAAAATGTTCACTCGCCATTATTTTCTTTATTTGTGGACTGACGAAAATACCAGCTTTAATTTTAGCCTCTGACAGTTTTGGGAAAAATGTTTTTAAATATTGAAAGGCTTCGGAGTCTTGACGAAGAGCCTTTACGAATTGCTTCATGAGTCCTAATTTTATGTGCAGTGGAGGCATTAAAATACGATCAGGCTCTACAATTGGTTTATTTTTTACATTATGTTGTCCGATTTGAAACTCGTTCCGTTGAGGCCATGAATGCTGCTGGTAGTGAAGTGCATCGGCTCTACTGTCCCATAAGCAAAGGTAACACGGATATTTAGTGTATCCCCCTTGCATTCCCACCAGAAAACCAACCATTTTGAAATCCCCTATCACGGGCCAGGCATACTGTTCATATTTTAAAACTTGAAGAACCATTTTAACGCTTTCGTAATTTTCTTTGAGCATTACAGAATGAGCCAGAGGAAGTGATGGAAATTTATTCCCATTATGAAGAAGAACAGCTTTTAAGCTTCTTGTAGAGCTGTCGATGAAAAGACGCCATTCAGAAGAAATGCAAGGGATTCCGATTGCATCAAACAAACCTTTCACATCATTACAGTAACACAGTCCGTCTTCCTTCGTGAAAAACCCAGCAAACATTTCATGACGCTTTCTTTGGTCACTTATTTTAACGTTGTCCTTGAGCAAATTCCACTGTTTTAGCCGTGAAGCTAATATGTCTGCTTTAATTTTAGGAAGGTTTAAATCTCTTATTAAGTCATTAAACTCTTCTGCATCAATGAGATGTGGTTCAATAGATGGTGTCGCGATTACGTACTCGCTGCCTTCGCTATTATCAGATAATTGTGATAGCGGTACCATCTCTTGAGTCTTCACGTTTGGACTACAAGGAACTGGAAAAATTTCACTGTGAGGTACTGGAGCAGACGTTGATGGTAGGTTTGGATACTGGATCTTCTTGGCATTTTTTCCAGCACGACGCTTACGTGGATTAACAACACAAAAATAGCAATCATTGATGTGATCAGTTGGCTCTCTCCATATTCTTGGTACTGCAAACTTCATCTTTTTTTTTCCTCGGTACCAGGCTGGAAAAAAATTAATATCATTCATTAACAAATGACGCATTTAATGTATATTTTAAAAATATGTAAATAGGTATACAAATGTACTTTAAATATAAGGTGTATTTTCTTACCTTCTAAAGTGTTTTTGCAGTTATTACACGAGAAGTGAGGCGCCCATATTTTATTCTGACTTCGTACGGGCATGTTAAAATAAGCTTCATAGGCTTCACAAAGTTTCTTATTTGATGATAAACTAAATTTTTTGGCCCTCACTTTAATAAACTCACCACAAACATAGCAAAAAGAGTCCACGTCGTTTTTACACATTTTCGATGACATTTTTAGGCCTCGCGACACATAAAATACGTTATTCCTCTAGAAAGCGCACTCGCATACTGCCAGGACACTCTGCTACCTCTCACTTCACACCCACAGTCCCTCTCACCCCTCTCTTGCATCATAAATGCAACGGCTTTTAAAAAAATTTGCAAAACCACCGTATATTTAGTTTTCATTATATTAAGTACAAAAGCAAACTTTATTTATTATTAATGGAGTTCCTGTTTACTTTTCGATTTATATAATCAGAAAATAATCACTAAATAAAAGACTCAAAAAAAAAATTTTTTTTTGTTGACCTGTGTTATCTGAATCTGCTGTAGACAAAAATTTAATCCTTTCCTATAAATCGAACAGAATTGATTGTGCCTCTGCTGAATTTCATTTTGGTACTCTGATCGAGAGCGAACTCCTTCACTTCTTGCGAACCATCAAATCTGATGCTTCGAGATGTGACGGCATTAGCATGAATATGATAGACCTCTGTTGTCCCGTAATTATTCTATACCTTACCCACATTATTAATTCTGTACTGCTGGAAAGTTATTATCACAATGCTTGGAATTAAATAAATAACTTTCTATCTAAGGAAAATATACTTTCTAATTGTCAGTCAGGATTCAGAGCTGGCCACAGCTGCGAAACTGCGCTTCTGAACATCGCTGATGACATTATTACAGCTGCGGACAGGGGCAGATAAACGATTGCAACCTTAATAGATTACTCAAACGCTTTCGATACTATATCTCATGAGTTGTTAATGTCTAAACTGCACTATTTTGGCTTCGCTAGAGAACCTATAGATTTAGTTGCCTGTTATCTTGGTGGGCGAACTCAGAGGGTTATCCTGTCATCTGATGTGTCCTGTCCTCGTGTAATTACTAGAGGCGTTCTGCAGGGATCCATTTTGGGTACAACACTTTTTAACATATATGTTTGTGATTTTCAAAAGCAATTGGATCACTGCCGCATGCACATGTACGCGGATGATACACAGTTATACCTTGATTTTTCTCCGGACGAAAGTGCGATTGCTGTTAACAAAATCAATGCAGACTTGGCCAGCCTCTATAAGATTTCCACCATGCATTCCTTGAGTTTAAATCCGAGTAAATCCGCTATGATGATCTTCGGAAATAAGAATGAGCGTGGACGTTTCATAGATAGGTATACATGTAAAATCAACAACATGACAAAGTGTATGACAACGTTTGGAATCTGGGTGTTAACTTCAGTTCAGACTTACGGTTTCGGTCCCATGTATCTAACTGCATCAGTAAAGCTTTTCTTAATCTAAAATTAATCACCGTGCCTACCTCGGGCAGCTCTCAAAAATAATTCTGTGCAATTCATTAGTATTATCCCATTTTTCTTTTTGCTGCGCGGTGTATGGACCTTGCTTAGATTCTGTCACAGCTGCTGGATACAACGGGTGTAAAATGCATGTGTTCGACTGATCTGGGAAAATTTGAACATATTAGTCACAAATTTACATCCTTAAACTGGTTGAATATGTTGCTGTTTGTGGTGATGCAATACCCTCCGTACACTTAGCTTTAAGTGTAGTGTTGGGTTAGAACAAGCTATTTTCTTTTTACTTATTATTATATATGTTTGATATAAACAACAAGGGTAAAGTTTAAAAGCAGACTATTGCCTTTGGCATACAACTAAACTTCCCCTTGGGGTTTTATCCATAAATACCTTATTTGCTTTGCTGTACTTTGGTTAATTCAGTTTACCTTTTTTGTGGATAAAATAAAGGCTATTATTATTATTAATTTTTGCAAAACACAACTGTTGTGACCAGCCACAACAAGGTCGCCTTAGTGTGGGTGCCACGACACATGGGTATAGCGGGCAATGAAACTGCAGACCAGTTAGCGAGGAAGGGTTCCCAAATTAAATTTATGCGAGCGGAGCCAAATTTAGGTATTACAAATAGTGCAGTACGTGGTGCAATTAATGAGTGGATCATAAAACAGCACCAATTAAATTGGAACCATGTAGCTGGACAAAGGCACAGCAAATAGATCATTGTACGACTGACACTATTACTAAGTGCTGACTTACTTGCATTAAACAGGACTCAGCTTAGGGCAGTAACATATCTATTAACAGGACATGTCTGTCTAAGAGGCTATCTGCACAAGATCTATAAAGATGAGAAGAACCCTCATGCAGACTCTGTAATGAGGAGGAGCAAACAGCCTCTCATATTATCTTTAAATGCGCAGCACTAAGTCAACGTATGGTTAATATGCAAAGTGCATTTGATCTACCATTGGAGAAAGATTTAGGCTCTTACACCTGATCGAGGGAACTATCCTGTTTGAGTAAAAGGAAATCAAGACAGGAATAACAGAGTAGGCCCAGTGGGTCGCAGTGTCAGGGATAACTTAAGACTGCTTAGCTTTGATATTAATCAATCAATCAATCAAAGCGTAGCACAGCGAATGCTGCATTAACGCATTTATATCTTAGATAGGTAACAAATCTAAAGCAACGACATCTGTACTTAGGTTGAAATATTTGCTGTAGTTTCATATATTCGTTTGGATTTTTCTTACCTATTCAATCTAATATTGGTATTACAAAATTGAAATACTAAAATTATAAATTCTTTGTTGTACATTCCTATATGTCGACTTTGTATATCTCATAATTTAAAATTTATCCATCATACATATATAAAAATTAGAATTTCTTTGATGTCTGCAAAGTACCCTTTCACTTCGACATTCATTTTTAAGGTAGGAAGAAATTTAATATTTTGAATTAGAAAATACCAAATATATTGCGGCCGTCTCTTATAAAGACAATTAATCAAAGCAACACTAATCGTAATTATGCACTTTCGTGCATAATTACCAGCGATTTTTCAAGTGATGAAGTTTGAATATTTATTATGTGATGATATACTAAATACATTGCGATTAATCTTTCTAATAACCGGACTATAATGATATTTCTTTCCAGATTATACGGCTGCGACCTTTTGCCACGAAAATATAACAAATTCATTAGTGACGGTACGTGTTGATAAGGATGCCAAGCGTGCTGTAAGATCTTATGTCGGAATTAGTATGTTTATAAGAACAAGAGAAAGCGCGGGACAGGTGTTTTACCTAGGATCCCTTAATGAAGTTGGAAAAGAACAAGAAACATACATTTCGGCACAATTAGACAAAGGAGAACTGTACGTTAAAATGGAAATTCATGGAAATGTTGAGGCTTATTTTGTTGGTGGAATAAAGTTAGATAATGGATTCAACCATCTAATTGAGGTATGGACTAAAGTACCACAAAAAAGATTCATTTAGTTTAATATACAATCTTTCTTAATCATGTTTAACTGAAATTGATGATTTTTGTATTGCCTATTGATTACTATTATTTTCATTAGTCTGTTTAATTCTAAAATGTAATTGAGATTTACTCCACCAGGTGTAATGCACAGATTGAACATCCGTAAGGCAAATTCATATTTCCAGAATGACAAATCACAGTTTTCCAACAAGAAACGATACTAGAATTTAAACAAAATTCCCCAAGTTATATTTTCCCAAGTGACTGTATTAGATATTTTGTAACAACTTCCATAAGTGAATTGCATCTTAGCTTTATGCATACGATGTAGTATGTTTGTTGCATTAAACGGGAGCATCACGTTAATATAATATTTATGTTCAGTTACTAACGTCTTGCCTATTTTGCAGAAAATTTGTGTTTAACTGAATTTCTGGTGCGAAACACTCAGCAAACCATTTTTAAAATAATAATGTTACTCTATTTTCTGAACATAATAATGGAATGAGACTTGAATAAAAAATTCTTAGTTATTCGAAGGTTTTTAACACATTACGTATCAATTAGTTTAATTCCGACTTCTAAAACAATGGGTCAATCCAACACATATTTGCCGTACGGAAGATAAAAGTTCCCTGGATTCAATTTTTGTTGTTTACTATCAACAGTCACTCTCACTATCTCACTCTTATCTGTCAACGTTTGAATTTTCTCACGACTCTGCTGATGTTATGAATTGTTATTTTGCCAATCCCATATTTCTCATCAGTTTTTTTTTGTTTTTCCTTCTTGGTCCGGCCCTAATAGTTACAATTATTACTTTTAGTACTGAGTGGATTTGCGTATATGACGACATACTTAAAAAATATTCACATGTGATAACAATAGAAACCATATAGAAGCAAAACCATTTTATACCACACTCTAATTACGTAAAATTTTATTGAAAAACAATTTTATTCAAGATGTGATATGTGTTCATATTTATAGCGGCATTGAAAAACATGTACAAATATTCTATTTCAGGTGATGAGAAACGTATCCTTAGTACAAGTAAAAATTAACGGAACAGAATACTTTCGAAAAACTATTTCTTCGACAGGCTACTTAGATGCCGATATTCTATACTTGGGTGGAAGACCATCTACATTTAGGGCCGTAAGACAAGCCTTTGATTTACCAAAACAAGATTCATCGATCGTAACCGGGCCTGCGGCAGTAACAGCTTCTTTAAATAAAGAAGTAGCTCATTTCAAAGGAATTATACAAGATGTTCAGGTAATTTCAGATTTGTGCTATCATATAATTGTGAATATGAAATTAATATCCAGTCGTAAATATTTATAAAGATTTATTAGTATTCCGACTGAAGTCCGTAATTATTAGATGCGTTGTTAGTGCTTATTGTTTCAACAAAGACATAATGTTGGAAACATTTGACATGACTTATTTTAGATCAGTGGAGGTAACGAAATAATGGTAGTTGAATTCTTTCCATTAAATGTTAATGACTTGAATATTCCAAAATCATTTGGAAATGTAACATTCGATAATACAACCGTTTTACCAGGTGTTTTATCAGATGATATGTGCATTTCGAATCCATGCGGAAACGGAACATGTAGAAATACTTGGAATGATTACCAGTAAGTATTTTCGATAAATCACTTGAAATAAACAAGAAAGTATATTTACGTCATTAATTAGTCCTATTTATTTTCGTTTTCGATGTTACTAAACAAGAGTAATAGACAAAAATAATTGACTATAAGCATATTTAGACTTACAATGTAATGTAATAAAACTTGCTTGTGGGAAATGTAATAAATTCAGGAACTACTTGATTTCTCCACCAAACCAAAAACTTGCAGACGCGCGCATATATCTCTGTTTCACACGCTTCTCACATGCTCTCAATTTAACACTTTTTTTGACAAAAAATGTTTTCTATGAAGAAATGAAAACTATTTCTACTACAAAATTAAACATTATTAAAATGAACGGTCTAATAAAAAAATATATTTAGATAACAAAATTCGACGTTTATTTTTAGTGTTGGAGCAATGTACTTTCTGAATTATATTTTTGATAGTTCAATTAATCATTACTTCTAATAAAAACAGAAATAAGGCAGAATATAACTGGCTTTTGGAAGTTAAGTTTCTAAAGTCTTTCATAATTGTTTTTATTTTATTCTTAAATAATCTAAAATTTTCATAAAGTGCAGGATTTTTTTAAATTAAAATATTGCTGAAAGCGCCGAACTTGTCAGATGGTCGATTTAAAGATCTTGTTGGAATAATGTAATCTGTAGTGAAAATATTCATTCAAGCTTCATTTTCTTCTAAAGGCTCTCTGGAACAATTTAAAAGTATATCTGCACAGTATTTTAGTCCGCAAAATTGGGCGCCGTACATTCCAATTTTGAAACTTTGATAATGCAATCATGTTGCACCCATGATGTGCTAATTTGTTCCGTTGAAAGCGCGGTTTGTGGTGCTTCCATTTTCGAGATCTAATCTCGAAAAAAAAACCGTATTTAATTATTATAGCAATATACTTATACACAATAGGAACAAATGAAACTGAACAGTTCATATAGACACATCGAAAAAAATCATAATTAGAGTAGGCTATGTGAATGGATTGTTACTTTAGCCACTTTCACATAATGACATTTATTCCTTGACATTTAATTTGAGGTTACAAAGGTTATAAACTAAAGTTACAATAAAATGTCAAGTAATAAATGTCATTATGTGATAGTGGCTAAAGCAACGATCAAAAACATTTATATAGCCTACCCTATTTATTTATTTTTTTCGATGGCACGTTATATGTGTGTTAATACTGAATCAAATGAAATACCAGAAACTCCACGAAATAGTAGTTGTAGATGCTTAAGCAAGTAGCTTATCTTGGCATATTTACCACCATTCGAAAGTGGGGCATTAGAAGGATACTATTTACAACAATAATATAAATGCGGATAACACAATTCAACTTTAAAAAAGCTAATTTTCATTTGATGTATGCCATGCTTTTAAATGCAAACTGGTCAACTGTTCCATTACAGTAGATGAAGCGTGTGATAAGTTTTATAACATTTTATATGCAATATTTGATGTAACTGTACCTAAATACCACAACGATCGAAGGAAACGAACTTATCACCCATGGTTTAATAGAGCTATCATAAAATGTCTCCAAGAGAAATATAAAGCTCATGAGAACTATAAAACGTACAAAACAAATTCTTACTACGAACGATTTAAAGCTCTGAGATCCAAATGTAAAAGTCTTAGAAATATAGCCTTTAATAACTACATGCATAATATCCAAGATTCTCTCATACAGGATCCTAAAAAGCTATGGTCATATGTCCATTCTAGAAAACTAGAATACTTGGTGTAATGAAATGTGATACACACGAGCTAAGTTCTGCTGCAAATATAGTTGAGGCCTTCTCCGACTACTTCAACAGCCTCTACATACATTCAAACCCCAACAAACGTGTTTTTTTTTCAACCATTGTAAAGATTTATTTCTGAATGTTACTATTTATGAGATCAGCGACAAAGAAATACTCCAAGCTCTACAGAAATGTAAAGACAGTTATTTGAGCGATGTTGACGCCGTTCCCAACTCCGTGATACGTGACTGTGCCGCAGCTTTGGTGACTCCTCTATACATTATATACAATCTGTAAAACAAGAGAAAAAGTCACTAAACACATTAAAATAACACTAAACTCCACACATGTATATAGAGGTACAATGTACATTGTAATCCCTAATACACACTGTACTCAGTATGGAATCCAGTCTCCATCGTTGTCGATAATCGCTTGGCAGCGACGCTCCATGCTCGCGACCAAGTTTTCGGCGGTGGTGGATAGTTATCGCCATATCTGCCTGAGATTCCTCGACAATTGCTTTATCGTATAGGAACTTTTACGTTGAAGCTTCTGCTTCATTATTGCACACACATTTTCTATAGGATTTGCATCCGGACTATGGGATGACCATTCTAACGTCGAGATCCCATTCATCAATTTCCATTCTGTGCAACGCCTACTGCGATGCTTCGGATCATTGTCCTCTTGTAGAATCCACTGGTCGTTGTTATCTCCAAACCACTTTCTTACAAATGGAATGAGACCCTTTTGGTATAATTCGACAATCCTTTCTGCATTCAGGACAATGATCTGAAGCATCGCAGTAGGCGTTGCACAGAATTGAAATTGATGAATCGGATCTCGACGGTAGGATGGCCATCCCAGAGTCCGGATACAAATCCTATAGAAAATATGTGGGCAATAATGAAGCAGAAGCTTCAACGTAAACGTTACTACACGATAAAGCAATTGTCGAGGAACCTCAGGCAGATATGGCGATCCCTATCCACCACCGCCGAAAACTTGGTCGCGAGCATGGAGCGTCGCTGCCAAGCGATTATCGAGAACGATGGAGACTGGACCTCATACTGAGTACCGTGCGTATTAGGGATTACAATGTACATTCTACCTCACCGCTATATACATGTATAGAGTTTAGTGTTATTTTAATGGGTTTAGTGGCCTTTTTCTCTTGTTTTACAACTGTACCCTAGTAGCACAAAAAATTGGGCCAATATTGGCTCCCTGTCGGCTATAAGTCGGCATGATATTAGCTGTCGATATCACGCCGATACGAAGGTGTGAACATTTTGCAATAGCGGGCGAATATCCCGCAATGATAGTCGGCCAATATTTAGAGGAAAGTCGATGCTCGATCGGCAGGCGACCTTGACCCAATGTGTCCGGCCGATACTCACCCATTCGAGGAAGGGAATGTTGGATCTATATTTCTATACGACATCGTACCGTCGTTGTGATAAGACACGTTCGTGATAGCGTTTGCCTACATTTACTGAATGCTATAAGGTGATATTCATGCAATAATATACTCTGCCATTTCGTCAACGCTAAATGTGTAGTAAATATTAATTATAGTGTAACTAGAAAATTATAAAGTGGTATTAATACGTACACAGTTTTTACTATGTATATATGTACGTATTACGTCACACTATAATACCATTACTACAAATTTAATGTTGAGGAAAAGGCAGTATACAGGGTGTTTAAAAAAGATACGGCAATATAAAGGGGGTGATTGCCCAGGTCATTTTATACAAAAAAGTACCTATAAACATAGGTCCGCAAACGCTTCGTTACCGATCTACAGCGTGCTGAAGTTTAATAAAAAAAAAATCATAATGAAATTTTAGGCGTGTTAATAGCTGTGGAAGACACATACTTTGCAATACAACACGATGTTTTAGTCGTACCAGTGGCGCGCGTATTGGCACGGAATTTATGATATTTAATACAAATCTAGTATTAAAACAGAAAAAAAGAACTGTTCAGTTTCATTTGCTCCCAGTGTGTATACAGATCGGTTGAGTTATAGGTTTATATAGGTATACCATGCATATTATACACACTAGCGCACGCATAGACATGGCATGGACATGTACGTATCATCTGTAGGCGTAGCAAAGTTACGAGAGTGGGGACATTCGTAAGGGTTTTCGACTTTCAATCGTATTAGTGCGGCAGGAGTGTTGTAAGGGTATACATGCTTTCTTTTAGGAATTAGTACGTGTAGCTTGATTATCTAGTTTTCCAAACGGTGTATCTATGCAATAACATTGAACTGAACCAAATCTCTGTAAAAATTGTAACTAAAATAAAATTCTTATATTCAAAACAAAACAAAATTCTATAATGAACTTTACAAAAGCGAGCGAGGAATGTGTTTCTTTCTTTCAAATGCCGCGCGTGCTTACGACATGCACGGCATCCCCTCCTCTATGTATCACATACATGGTACATGTCTATGTGTGTGTATTTGAAGTCGAATGGAAACCGTTCACTAGGCCAATCTGTATATTGCCACAATAATTAAATATTGGTTTGGAATTGTGTCCCCGAAAGCACACGGACTTTGCCAAAACTTTAACAATTAGAATAGGGTTGTTGGAAACTTTTTTGTAAAAAAAATTCATGCTTTACAAAGAAGGTCATGAATTGTTTAATATCATGGTCTGTTAAAGTTTGGCAAGCGAGAAAAAGAAAATATAATACGAGAAACACACTTGTTTCGCCTGCTGAGCTTTAACAATATAAGATACCAAAAAATTTGTAAGACTTTTTTGTAGAGCATAAAATTTTCGATAAAAATGTCCGGGACAGCACTATTCTAATTATTATACTTTTGAAGTTCTACTTGGTTCTACCAATTAGAACCTTGTTACGTGTAACAAAATCATCCAACTCTACCCATAATTATAGCGCTTTTCTGTATAGATGACTTCTACGAACGCTTAAACCAGACTGAAAGGGATTCTGATATATTGCCCGACAGTTTCTAGACGGTTGTTCGCTACAACGTCATCCCACTGGTAGACGGATTTTCGTGGCTATTTTAGTCCCGTAAGGTTTCAAATTTTATTCCATTATCAATCAACGGTAATAGTGAGCTTAATATTTAGTACCTTCAAACAAAATTAATCGCGGCTAATTGATTATATAGTGAAGTCCTAACATGCCCATGATTGTACTATTGAACGGAAGATCTTATAACAGAAAATATATTTTTTTTGTTTTCTTTCTTTTATTTTGATGTTGCACAATACTGCAATTCTATTACCGATGTGTCACAGAAGTGACTTTTTATTCTTACCTATAATGACGATATTACTTTTTGACATTAGAACAATAATAACTTTTCGCGGTAATTGCTTTCCGCTTGTGTACACGGCTAAGAACTAGTTAAAATCTTTTAAATCATTACCTCACCTTCATAAAGCGGTCTATAATGTTATTAGCTCTAGTAGATACGTAACTGATAGAGCTATATGTTGAGAAGAATTTATAAGTCGAATTGGGGAGCTTTCACGGAATGACACATTGTCACTATAACACACAAAGACTCTTATGTTACATACCATATGAAGTAACGGCGTACAAAGTAGCAACCTAAATTGTATGTAGAAATGACGTGATATACTTTCCTGCATTGAGTATCTTCGTGACAAATGGTAACAATGAAATTCTTTTCCAAATAACACACACCCGCATAGCCATAAATCACAGCATTAGTGAAAACAATGATAATTGAGCATAATCTGCAATATAAAAAAATCTTATGTTTGATGAGATTAGAAAAGTATTACATTGCTGCCAAATTAACTATAATTTCTGGATGTTACTATAATCAAACTTTCTAGGTGTGAATGTCCTCCTGGGTTTAAGGGTAAAACCTGCAAAGAAAGGGAATTTTGCAAAATAGAACAATGTCCAAACGGTTCAAAATGTATAAACCTGGGCAATGGTTTGGAATGCTTAGCGAATGCTACATTTGATGGCACAGGCCCTGCAATGCTCTATAAATATTCATCTCGAAGCTCCGAATTAATAAAGAACATCGAAATTACTTATCGCACGAGGTCACAAGGTTCGGTACTTTATGCCCAATATATAGAAGATCATTTCTTAATTTTCGTCCATTATGACGAAGTGTTGATAAAATGGAATATACAGAAAGCAAGCAATTTGTACAAATTTAAGAAAGAGAATTTTGAAGGACAGTGGATTACCTTGCGTTTACTTTTTAAAGAAGGGATTGTTAGAGGAGGTTTTAAAGATCCCGTTCTTGATGAAAATTCAGAAATCATCTCTGAAGATTTTAATCTTAAAAGCTTCACTGAAATGTTTGAATATGGGTTAGTTTATGTTGGCGGAAGTAACGAAACACATTTTCATCAAATATTACACCATTCAGTTTTGACAAACAGCAGCTACAATGATATATCTAGCAATTTACCTACGAATCAAAATATACCTGGGAATGTTCGAGAAATACCTGGATCGGATAAATATAAGGTGAGTAGTACTACTATATATGGTTAAATTTTGATAAAAATTATATTTGTACAAATTGTTTCACGAAATGCGTCTTCTTACGTATAGCTTTATTATTGATTAATTTGTTTTATAAATTGGTGAATAGGCAGTTAATAAACCTGAGAATATGCTGCAAAGTAACTTAGTGAAATACGTGCTTTATTGTTTATTTTAGAATAATCAAAATGCAGTAACTTAAAAATCTAATATATGTTATCCTCACATCTGGTGAAAAAATATATAAATTACTTTTTAGGAATTTCGTATCGCATGTAATTTATTAAAAATTTCTTTAGCCACCAATTTTAAAGATATTAGTAAGAACTTGCTTATTTCTTAGAGAAATAGGTTTTTGCATGTTTATAGTTTATAGTGTGATAGTTTCAATTGTAAACGTTTTGCAATAAATAGCAGCATTTAACAAATTTGGATTTATTTAAAGCTAGCAGTCAGCAGCTGAGCAGTCAGTGCTGATGGGTATTATTTATAAACCTCCTACTATGTATTACCGAGACTTCTGTGATGCGTTGGAAGAATGTTATAGTTCTCTATATACTGATCATGATTTTGTGGTCTTCCTCGGTGACATCAATATTAATTTGATGAAAACACATGATGTATACACTCTCTACTTTAATAAATTCATTGAATCATTTAATTTATCTCAACTTATAACGGTACCCACTAGGACAACTAACGTTGCCCAATCTCTTGTTGATATTCTTATAACGTCTGATGCAAATATTATAGCTGTATCAGTAGTAGTTGGATCTGTGCTAAGCTAGTGCTGAGCTTCTAAGAGGACTTGATGGAAGAGATGCGACACTTTCTAAATGCAAAAGAACAACTGCATTTTAAACTGGATATCCTGTACATTAGTAATAAGCATTAATAACTTTTTCTCGGTGCCATATCGTAGTACTCATGCAAATAAAACATTTACATTATTTTATCGGAACAGCAAACACACTAATTCTATGACTGGATTTCCTTTTATTGAAGTTGCTGATCTACTTAAATTTTTAAATGAATTGGAAGTAATGTTGCCGGTTGCGATTGTCTTATAATACATATGTTGATGCATTATTCTCCCGACATATTGCCGTATGCAACGCATGTAATTAATGAATGCTTATTGCAAATCACCTTTCCAAGACTCCTATTCTCGAGAACTCTCAAGACTATAAGGATTTGAAATCCATTACGGTGCTTCCAGTTATGTCAAAAATGCTTGAAAAGGTAATGAATTATCAATTGAGAAATTATGTTATCGAGAACGGCATTATACCTGATTTACAGTCTGGCTTTACACCTGGACGTAGCTGTACAACAGCCCTCTTAAACATTACTGACTATCTTACTCGTAGTTTAGACAGAGGATTGTCTTCCGTTTTAGTTCTACTTGATTTCTACTTGATAATTTTCTTTAGTGACATTCTTTCGTATTTGTCATACTAAGAGATGGCGAAGACCATCTATTTGTCAATGTTTAAAGTTTAATATTTTCGCTACTATTCAACCTACGCCAATAATCCTTGTTTGAAAGGGAATTGTGTGGACTTTAGACAGCGTTTATATGCTGTATCCATTAGTTTAAAACTGATAAATTAGAGGTTGCTTTCTGCAGTGGTAACTTATTCTTATAATTATCTTTAAAAAAATTAATGGAATGTTACTGTTGCATAATAAATTCTTAAGTAGCTTTAAATGACCTATATTTTACTCGGATGTTCTCAACTTATCGCAAAAACGTAAAAAGCAACTGTTAAAGACAAGGACGCAGCCAGGCAGTAATCACTTGCAAGATAAGTTGGCTTTGGAAAACATCACACATCCCGAATAACAATATTAGGCAGCAATGTCAAATTATTTGCTCTGCGGTTGATGTTGACTTGGAGCATTCTAAATGCTTTTTACGAATGGTGAGGCCGTTGATATGGTAGCGAAATGCAGCAATAGCTGCAAGAGGGTACGTGTGGTATCCACATCGCCGTCATTTCGGTCATTGGTTTTAGGAGACGATCAACAAGAGCCCTAAATTTTTGCTGCAAATTTTTTCGACAGACGAGGTCACTTTTTACAGCAACGATAAAGTAAATACTCATAAATTTTATTATTGGTCTGCTGAAAATGCCCACTGGATGTGGGAAGTGCAATATTAGGGACGCTGGAGTGTCGATGTTGCCACAAAATAGAATAACATACAATCATTAGACCTATATATCTTTCACCAACAACTGGCTGATAATCTGTTTTTGGACTTCGTTCGTAATGACTTACGTGTTCTATGGAAAAATGTGCCCTTTCGAACCTGGTAAAATATCTTTCTTCCACTGCCCAGCTGATGTTTAAATGTTTGGTGACAGATGAAATATATCGGGACCAACGGATAGAAAGGAAAAGCCTCTTTCCTAACTAAAAGATCTTGTCTTTCCAACGAGACCTACAACGAGATAAGCTATGCAAGACAGAATTCGAAATGCCATTCGTGGTCCAACACCAGTGGAAGTACAAGCTACAGTCTACTACTTTAGCTACCCCGTGAACACTTCGAGCGGTGTGTGAAAAATGATGGCGAGCACTTTGAATATTTGAGGAGGTTCAATCATTCGTGTCATCGGTAAAAACTAGATTCCATTTTTCACATTTAGAGGAAGTCGAACGGTGTAATCCTCGTTAAATTAATTCAGTTGAATAAGTGAAGTTATTGAGTTTCTAATTTCTATGGTTACGTAATTTTGTTCTTCTTTTGCAGTTAACTTGATTATATTAGTGATTATATTTATTGCTTTATCTTAGCCTTTTACTTTCTTTTGGGATAAGTTGCGAACGGATAGAGATATTGTGATGCAGGTTTCAATAAAATATAGGTCATTTAAAGCTACTTAAGAATTCATTACGCAACTGTAACACTCCATTGGTTCGTTTTTTTTTTTTTTTTTTTTTTTTTTGGGAAAATCGTAAAAGTAAGCTGCAAGCGACCTTTAGTTTATCAGTTTGAAACTAATGGATACTGCATATAAACGCTGTTTAAAGTCCACACAATTCCCTTTCAGACAAGTACAGGATTATTCGCATAGGTTGAATAATAACGGAAATATTAAACTTTAAACATTGACAAGTAGATAGTGTTCCCACTCGCTGATTATGACAGGTATGAAAGAATGTACCAAAGAGAATTATCTGGTATTGAACAGGCTTTCAACTGATTATATCATTTTAGACATTTTAGATTTGATGTAGCAGTTATATCCCCTAGCGGTAAAATGTGGAACTTGAAAATAATTTCCGACAGTTTCTCTTGACCACTTGTACTATCAATATTTTCCCGCAAAATCTAGGACAAATACTTTCTGACATACAGCCGCTTACCTCTCTTATTGGTCCACCCTGTACATACTCTACATCTTAGATTGAAGGGTTTACTAACGCAACCTGTGCATCGCACAGCACTGTTTCAACGTTGCTTCTCTTACCAAATTACAAAAATTTACAATAAAATACCTACGGAGTATAAGAGATTAAACATTCATAGTTTTAAGTTACGGCTGAAAGGGGAAATATTAAAGAGAACCTTTGGGTAGCGTGTTTCTCGATTGGACATAGGTGCGGGTGTCCGATTCTGTTCTGTGGAAATAGCTTGTGATTTCTATTTACATATAGCTAATTTATTTTTTTGTACTGAAGTATGTACTCCATTTACTACATAGTAGTTGATAGTTAATGTACTGTAACGAATCGATAATAGGAAAAAATTCTTTATTATTATAATTAGAAACTTTATAATTAATTTGCTATCCAGATGCAAAATTTAGGTTGCTAATGCAGTTTCCACTTTCCGTGCATTGTGTTATCATCAATAGGTCAATATTCAATATGAACTATAAACTATTTCAACGGAAAACAGAATTAATTAATAACAAGTAAAACAAGGATTTATAAACATATTCTACCTTGCCTTACAAATAAGTATTATTACGGTAGATTATGACTTCTCATATCGATTATGTTCATGAATATAAATATTTAGAAAGCTACGATATATTTATTTGCACATGAAAAAATCCACATTTGAACCATAAATGAACGTATTTTATTGGATTTCTTTGCTATAGGTTATTGGACAGATAATTTAAATCATATAGTAAAAATAATTTAAATAATATAGTAAACGTTTATTTATTTATACATATATTAACCTCATTTTAGGGTTGTTTGGGTGAAATTCGAATAAATAATTATTTATTGCCTTACTTTTCTAATAAAATCCTTCCAAAAGGAATAGTTTCACAAACATATGAACTTCTTCAAGACTTTAATAATACTGGCTGCAAACTATGCTTCGATGTTGATTGCAATAGAGGCAAATGTGCAGATCCTGAACATAGTTATAAATGCCAGTGTCCACCAGGCTTCGATGGAGATGATTGTTCAATTGATATTGACGAATGTATTAAAAATGAATGTAAAAACAACGCAACCTGCATAGATCAAATCGCAAAATATTCATGTAATTGCAGTCTAGGCTACACTGGAGAATTGTGAGAAAGGTTTTGCTAAACTTTTCCTATAGTAGTCATCACTGTGTTTATTTTTAGTTGTGAAACCGACATTAATGAATGTGAAAGTACTCCGTGTCAGAATGGAGGAACCTGTCAGGATTTAACTGGAACATATGCATGTATCTGTAATGAAAGTTTTATTGGTTATAACTGTGAAAATGCAAGGGTTATAACTTGCTTGGACTTACCTTGTCAAGATAATTCAACCTGCCGTGATGATTGTAAGTATGATTATTTGTGTATATAATTAGTAGACAATATAGATAATTTGCTTCATTTTATTCAAAATAACGAATAATTTTCATATTAGAACATTCAAAATTTGTAGAAAGTTATGTTGTATATAAAAAACACCAAATTTTGCGTGTAAATGTATTTATAAGCACTAAGGAACAACTAGAAGTTTGTCCAAGATTTATGCGTAAATCTCATCATATTGAATGACTTGTTCAGTAACGTAATTATGAAACTAACAATGGACAGTGTACCTTCATCTTACATTTCTCTATGTCTGAGGAAAGAAAGGCGTATTATGAGCTATCTACTACTTTGTCAGTAGGTAAGTTGTATGTGATGGATACTAAATGTGAGTAAAGTATTAGGCGCCAAGTCATACTTAAAGCAAAAAAATAAATGAAATGAGATTTTTTTTCCTAAACTACAAAATGTGTCGATTTGAAATTTTTATGTGTTAAAAATTTATCCAAACTTAGTATTCTTTCAATAATTTCAGCTAAAATTCCATATCAAAAAATGAAGTGATTCGTAGTTCATTGCATATGTTTCACCCTTAGGCGTTATCGAAAACTGTACTGGTAAAAATTTATCGGTAATCAGCTGGTTTTATGGTAGGTTGATTTGGTTAACCGCAGTAAATTAATTTAATAACGTTTATTCTCAACCTCTTTCAAGCTGATGGTAGTGTGTTTTGCTATTGTATTTGGTGTTACATGAGAATGAATAAACATATTGCTGTTTTATCTATTATAAGGGAAGATATGTTATATAATGAGAAGGAAAACTCGCATTATTTATCAAAATTCTCAAAAAAGCGAAAACGACGAGTTTCTATTGTAGATTATGTTTACAATATAGCTTTAAATTATAGCATGGATGATAATTTATGGAATTATTTTTTAAATATACTATACATAAATGTTATGTTATACGTTCTGAAGTTTCTTATATTTCCTTAACATCGTTTTGTGCGATTCTTCAAAATGTTTTTGTATTTGGGATAATTCGCCTTATAATCCACACGTAGAATGTAGTCCTATTCCATTTGCAGTTTTTAGAAACAACTATTGACTTTTCTGTATTAATTAATTTAATGAAGTTAATAATTAGAGAATAATACTCTCGTGATGTTCCTGTATAATATTTTTAAAGTTATTGCAACTGTTTAACTTATACCCTAATATTCGACATTTACCGTTAAAATTTGTCACATTTTGCTATCTTCAGAAAAACGCCATTATTTCGGTAACGGAAAAATGTAACATTATGAAACTTAACATATGGTAACGTTAGAAGCATCTTCTATAAATACGTTATACAGAGTGCTCTATAAATCGGTGTCTTTTTAAAACAATTAAAATGCAAATATCTTCATTTTTTGTCAAATTGAAACACTATATTTTTACAGGTTAGTTGAAAACGAAATTTAATTATCTATTAGTTTGAATAAAGCATAAAATTTATGGTTTTAGAGATATTCCCGGTTATTTCTCAGTTCTGTATATGTCGCCATGTAGATATGAACATACTTATAGTAAGTAGAAAAGATAAATTACACTTGGAATTTAATTGTTCCATAGTTATAAGCTATTACGATAAAACCTTACAAAACATTAATTCTAGTATATTCGTATTCTGTTTCGTTAAAAAACAGGCTATACAGGCTGAAATTGTAAAAAAATCGTTTATTTAAAGGAATTGAGTGGTATATGAAAAACGTCCTGTATAAAAGATTTAATATTTTAAAGGACGAGACACTTTACCGATGTCTTGCGCCCATGCCAAATTTTAAGTCAGTAGCATGTTTGTTTGCAGCAATATCGTGATTTGTTTAGGACTTTGTCTGGAAAAATTGAAAAAAAAATTGAAATATCTCAAAAACTATTAATTGTTGGTATAGGGCATGGTGCATTCCTAAAAGCTTCTAATCAAAACTCTTCGTGCCACACCCTGTATGTATGGCTTATTCCTAATTGTGTTCCAATCTTTCTTGTACTAGTATGGCGATCATCGACTACCATAGCAAGTACTCCAAATTGATTATTTTTATTTGTAGCTGGTTTGGCACGTTTTTCCTTTTATATTCTACATGCCCAGTAGGTTCAAAAACGTATTTGATGTATGCGTAATGCAAGCAATGGATTTCGTTCACACTCCCAAAATATAGATCATTTGAATTAGCTCATCTTTTGTTAACTCTATACTGACTGATACTGGTACAAGTTTTGACGTTTCTATGAAACTATTCAACAACAGATTTTATTTGATTTACAAGCCTACCTTATATCGATTACGTTAACATATCTTCATATTTTAAATGTAACTGCCAATTTAAAATGCACGTAGATTTACTAAAATGTCAGCACAGCAGACAAATAGTAAAGAAAATTCAAATTTAAAGTTTTTATTCAATGTATGGTTTCTAAACTTTGTTTTAAAGAGCACACCTACATAGCAGCATACAGAAATGAGAAATAATTTGAAATATATATAAAACCATACATTTTAAGTACATACACTCTTTATTCATTTATTGCTTTTAACTAACCTGTAATAATATAGTGTTTCAATTTGAAAAAAAATGAAGATTTTTGCATTTCAATTGTTTCAAAAAGACATTGATTTCTAGAGTACTGTATAACGTGTTTATAAGTATGCATCTGTTTATTTTCATCATAGAAGATGCTTCTAACGTTAACGTTAAGTTTCATAATGTTAAATTTTTTTTCGTTACCGAAATAATGGCATTTTTCTGAAGATAGCAAAATGCCAACATTTTCAAACAAATGTAAATATATTGCAAACTAATGAAAATAACTGAATATTATCATGTATAAAGATACCTTAAAATTCCTCAGGCAATTCAAAGCTGTGATCATATATAGGCTGTTCCATTTAAAAATGTAAAGTTACTGGTGGTTACGGACACATGAAACACCCTATGTATCGTAGAATAATTTTACGTTATAAATTTGATAAAACTAAACAACTCTTGTATTTAAACATTTGCTGTATTTTTCATAACAAAGGAGATATGGAAGAATATCGCACTACTATTACATATGTATAACATACAGCTTTTAAAAAAGATATATGAAGAGGCGTTTTCAAAAATTGCACGGTATATACTTCATGGAAGAATATCGCACTGTTGTTACACCCTGTATATACGTACAGGGTGTCTCAGCGAGATCGTTCATTAGAAGTTTATGGGGTTCTGCCCAAAATATAAATTTGAAAAATCAGAATTATATACAGTCGATTATGTTCTCTTCAATTAAAATATTATTAGATTTTTAGCGCATCCGGTTATACCGGCAGTCGCCATCTACTTTGTTATTTTTAATGGAACACCCTCTGTGTATTTTTACATATTTGTATTTATCTATTTTTAAGCTTTATAAATACCTTTAGTTTTTTCAATTTGATTATGGCGTTTTATAGTTATTGGATTTTTTCTAAAAGTTTGCTATAATGGACATTTATCTAAAAAATCAGGAAACACTCGATTTTTCGGATATCAATTTAGAATTCATAATATGCTTAAACAATATGTTGGAGTATATTTTAACGCCGAGGACGGCTGCCTACATTGCGCGGTTACTTTACTATGGCACGCTAACGAAATTTTGTAGAACTATAATTTAATTTTTTCAAATGGCACCTCCCATATTTTATTACTTAGTCCTCTTCAGCGTCCAATCCTACATCGTTTATGTCCCATACCTAAAATTGATAGTTTAGGAGATAATTAGAATTTTTGAAAAATACACACAACTCATCGATACTTGTCCAGTGTGCCATGGAAAATAAGCGTTCTCAAAGATTTATTGTCAAAGTCTAACGTCAAAATCCCACCTCCTCGTTTGATGCTTGTGAGTCAATAATTATTCGTTAAATGACTTTACATTGTAGCTGAGGTGATATTAGGTTACTAATAATAAGAACACATGAAATTTGCGTTATTAAATGTTAGTTTTACGCCCTTCGAACTTTTGATATACGTACAAAATACATCATATTTTTTAAAATTATCCGTTATAAATTGAAGTAATAACATTAACATTTCTGACAGGTTCGTATCATGACAACTGTGTTGTTTTCACAGATAACGCGATAAACAAAAAGTTGTGATGTCTGTCCGTAATCAGAATAAGCTTAATTTTCCAAGTTTTGGCAACATTTCCATACCGTGCGATACATGATTGTATTCAGGAAAAAATCTCCTTTTAAAGGAGCCACAAAAATTGCACGGTTCCAATTGGGTTTGAGGTTAAGTGAGATCACTAAAAATTTGTGCAAAAGAAATTTGTTTTATTAAACGTCAGTAAAAGTATTTAGATTACAATTTGAATTGCTTCAAATCGCATCTTAATATCTCAAGTAACAAAAAAGTTAGGGCAAATAAAAGAAATTAGGAGATTTTAGTTTTTCTTCAATACTGAACAAATGAAGCATGACAAGTAAAATTTGAAAATGGTTTCTTAGTGAGCTTTTGAATCTACACCTTTTTGCTAATTTAACCGTCTCTCTATGTTTTCAAATAAAAAGTTACCCATGTTATCCCTACGAAATCCGGTCACCCTGTATGTATAATTTCTACCAACTAAGCCCGTAGAATAATTAAAGATTGTATTGAAAGTTAAGCGGCCTACAGACGAAACGATGGGTTGTGCGACTTGTCGTTCTACAAGTTGAAAGTAAAAACATAAACACAAGTCAGTCCCTGTTTTTCCTCCACACATAGACCGTCGAACCATTTTATGATGTTACAATAGATTGTACTGTCGATCGTTTCATCTGTAGGCCGCTTTAAACCGGCGAACCAACTACGGTTATACAACGGATTGTACAATCGTAGACCCCTTTATACTATAAGTATTATATTATGTTATGTATTATCTACATTGTCGAAATTTCTGAGTAGGTTTCCCATTGTCCAGAAGAAATAATAACTGTAAACAATCTTTCAGATAATGCAACAACTGGCAATAATTTCACTTGTGACTGTAGAGAAGGAATGGTCGGAGTATTTTGTAATATTCCATATTGCAAAGAAGTACCTTGCCAAAACGGTGGAACCTGCGTGGATAATATCCGTCCACCAAAATGTATATGCGCAGCTGGCTTTGAAGGAAATGTATGTAGTATCGATATTAATGAGTGTGATATTTGGAAACCATGCAAGAATGGTGGTAAATGTGAGGATCGCACCAATGATTATGTTTGCCATTGTGAAGGAACTGGTAAGTTACATGAACTGTTTGTTTTTTTTTGTAACGTCTTCAAATACATAGATTTGTTTTTTAATGCGAAAAAATAAAAACCGTTAGTACTATTAATATATTCCAAGTGTTCCGAGAAAACACACACTTCACTCAAAATTGCATAATTGAAGATATGAAAATTCTTCCATTGGGACTTTAAGTATATAATGAAACCTTTAAAACATTTGTAGTAACATAAGGGAAATAAAAGGCTATTTTTAATAGTACCTATTACTTACTCAAATCTAATATTAGAAAGTAGAATATTTTCAATAATATATCTGTATCCTATGCACTACTTACATCAGATAATCCAATTATTTTTGTTTTATTAACGTTAGGTATATGCGAGCATAAAGATTAAAGTAAATACCAGATAAGATAAAAGTAACATTTCTTTGCGAATGCATTACAAAGTGGAATTTAGTTCGGTTAATGAATCACGATATCGTTGTATCTAAAAATATGAAATATCCCAAATTCTTGTTTTTACAAGTACATTATTATTTGCAGGTTTTGACGGACGAAACTGTGAATTAGATATCGATGAATGTGAAGCTCAACCAAACAGATGCGGTAAAGGAAGATGTGAAAATATACCAGGTAGCTACAAATGTGTGTGTGAAAATAAGAAATGTGGTCCCTACTGTAATTTGGATGATCCTTGTGCGATGAAACCGTGTGCTCAAGAAAGCGAGTGCATTTCTAGTTGTACGGACAGCATTCCAGATTATAAATGTTTGTGTCCTCCTGAATGGACAGGAAAAAATTGCTCTGAAATTCAGGTAGGTGTAAATAAAATTACTAAAATTTTTATTTAGTAGTAATTACTACTAAGACTGAAATGTTATACAAGATGATTGATTGAGGTCGGCCATTAAAAATATTAGGCCTCCTAATTGGCCTCAACTTTCTTGTTTCTAAGTCGATCGATGTAAAATTTTTATATTCTTTGCATACTAAATATTTTTTATGGTTTGCTTATTACTAATTACATGTGTCCCTACATGATGACTTTAAATCTTAAATGTAACAAATCTCAATTATTGCATTTGCGGTGAATTTGCTTAAAAACCGTTAGTCAAAAGGGTAACATGTATGGTATTTTTAGAAAGCTGATGAAGTGCTCTTTAACACACGAAAATAATATACAGGGTGGTCTATTTGAAAAAACTAAGTCCGAAATGGTTTTGCAAAACTCGATCACCTGTGTAATGCCGAATAATTTCAAACGAGTGTAGGTCATCATTTTACTCAACAATTTAGCATTATCGTCCATTTTTTGATAAGAACCGGAAATTAACACAAAAAAAAATGTGTATCACTAAACTTAGTTTTTTTTTGTATTAATTTCCGGTTCTTATCAAAAAATGGACGATATTGGAGGTTTTTTCAGCTTTAGGTAATCGCTTTTCTCTACGTAAGTGTGGATTTCAGACTGAACTAAAGTTATATCAAATTGTTTATAGTAATTAGCAGAATCGATTGGAATATTTTAATACCGAGTGTCCCATTTAAAACAACATAAGTTTGGTTCGTCACCGACTGCTTCGAGCTACCTCCATCAAGAAAATATTTTTAAAACATAGCCCAGGTAGTCTTTAATCGAATTCCAAACAGGTTTTTCGAAGTTCCTTACTGTTTAATTATAATTATTCACCTCGTCTTGGTTGCACCACCCCAAAACTATAGTACGCAAATGTACTTTGACAGTTGCAATTAGTTTATTTGATTGCATTTTGCTCATGATCTTACACGATTAGCTTCACACAAGTTACAGCTACATGTTAGTCAAGAGCGCATGAAGCGCAATTAAATTATTTACGCAACAATCAACAGAACACTAAACACTTCAATCGATTAAACACCAAACATTTTATTTGATGATCCATATTAGCGTTTGAAGAGCAATATGCATTCTATAATTTTTATTCTCCTCGCTCGAATAGATCTGTTTAGCTACAGCAGTAGTTTTTTAATTTGCTGTTTTTATTCGCCGAAAAGCTGTTCTTACTGTTCTTCACTGGTTCATCTCTTGGTGCAGAAGTAGAACACTAAACACCAAAAACTCTTAACTAAAAAACCGACGCCTTTCGACAGTAAAGCTGGCATTATCAAGGCCATAATAAAACTAAATTGAAATAAAACCTACAAATAACAAGTAACCTAAATGTTATGTACGGTAAATCCTATACGCATCATTAATTTCCGATCAACGAAAACAATGTCGAATGCGGGGTAGGATCCTTGTCACCTTTCATTACACATGACTTATTTTTATATATTTCAAAACTTTGTAAACATTTATAAACTTACAATTGTTTATTTGTCTAATTAATTCAACATTCGTATGATCGATATTGTGATCTGTTTCAAAAATGTGTTAGGCAACGCTTGCTTTCTCAATTCTATTAAATCTAGGATTAGCCACATGCTCTTTAAATCTAGTTGATACTGCTCTCCTGGTTTACCCAATATATTTTTGATTACAATCTTTATAATGGATTTCGTAAATACCTAATTTTTCCAAAGGTTGTTATCTTTAGGGTTACCGATGAGACTTGGTAAACTAGCCCCAGAACTGTAAACTATTCTGAGATCTAGCTCTTTGAGGATTTTACTCAAACCTTTAGTGATAAAGAGAGCGTAAGGGAGGGTCACAACGGGTGAAGCTTTAACATTCTCTCGAAAAATCGTAGATTCTTCAACAGTTTTCTTATAATCAAACTTCCTAATTAATTTATAGATATGTTGAGACTGGAAACCATTACACTTGGCCACATCTTTTATAACTTTAAACTCTTCCTCGCACCTCGCCTTGTTCAAGGGAAAAGTGACGAGATGCATGTTTTTTTCATAATTGCGTGCGCTATCGGTACCATTAATTCACTATACAAATCATCTTAAACGATATTAATGCAAAGACAAGGTTTAGCCGCAAAAAGTAGCCTGTTCAAAATATGCAGAAATTAAGTTAACAAGAAATATTTTGATATGTTACTATTTGCTTGTCATATTGCTATTTTTAATGAGAATTGGCCATACGTCGGCATAGACAATTTTGTCGCATTATGACAATTTTATAGTACTGTTATCCCCAAATCTAATCGCGAAACTGTAGAGATGAACTTCGCATTTTTTTCCGTCTTCAAACGGTATTACACAACACCGAACACGTTTTTTTTTTCATGAAATATGTTGAGTTAGTCAACCATTATACATACCAATCCACTGAATTTGTTTCAGCAGGTTAACTAATCAATATTTGTTTACAGATGTTCTCAGCTATCGATGAACCTGGATTCAACATCCTGTATATTGTAATTCCTGTTGTTGTCATTATTGTACTGGGACTTGCCATTGCGTTGGCTGTTTTGGTTAATATAGCAAGAAGCAAAAGAGCAACAAGAGGTACATATAGCCCAAGCGCTCAGGAGTTTTGTAATCCACGAGTTGAATTGGATCACGTTCTTAAACCACCACCAGAAGAAAGACTTATATAACTATTGTTGTTTATTTATTATTATTTTACCTTATATTTAAGTACCACTATTGACGGTAACTTATAAAAACGCCTTTTGTAATGAAGATTAACCAAAATAAATAGAAAAAACCGTGGGTAATGCAGTAACGTGGTACTTTTTTTCTGAACAAAAACACCGTCCTTTGTATGTGATATATAACGATCTAATTATTTTGCTAATTAATTTTTTACTATTGTAATTACGACTGCTATTCATATCATTGTATCGTTGTAGATATTCTTTTATTTTTAAAAGACCAAAGTTGTATATACACGTTTATATAATAATTATGTATAATTTTAATGTTATAAGTTTTAATTTTTTATTAATTGATATTAATAACCTAAAGTATTAACAATTTACGTATTACTTACCATGTACTTAATGTTAAAGTCCCTAACATATTTGGGAATTATCGATCTGTTTGCAATTGTACCTTAAATTTCGTTTACTAGTTCTGGAATGTAATAAATTTTTTGAAATAATTTGTGTTTAATTATTCTTGCGACATACTGATACTGCGGCAATTACAACTATTGGACTGTCTTCGTGACAGCTTCCCATGTTACCCAGAGAGCAGAGCGGGCCGATATTACCTTCACCGTTCGTAAACTGATACTCCTCTGTTATTTCAATTTACGGAAAATTAAGTAAAATACTTAAGTGTTATTTGTTATTACTTTTTTCCATATTATTTAGTAGTGTGTTCGTATATGGTGGTCAAAATTATGAATAGTTTTTATCTCAACGGCAGCCTTACCTTATCTTTCTTCTACCAATATGAAGTGATTTTTGTTCTATAAAAATGGAACTACGCACTAGCATTAAAAAAATGGATAACAAAGATAAAAATTAAAGGTAGGTATTTGTTTTCTTTTTGTAATGTAATAAAGATATACTATTTCTTCTTTTTTCTCAATGCACTTTCTTTATATTTAATTATGAGCAGATATTTTCAAATGTAAATAATTAAAAACATTGTAAATTTTTAGTGTTATATGTACCGGGTGGCCAACCAAGAATGACGCTCGGACATATTTCAGAAACGGCTTATAGTACAGCTTCAGGAAAAAAATATCACTGACTAAAGTGGCCCCGAGAAAGATCTGGAAATTATGTAGCGAAGTGTAAGATAACCGCTAGATGCCGTAACTATACACCATAAATTTAAATTCTTATTCTATAGAAAAACTATCAAGTTAAGCGGTCTACAGACGATACGATCGGTTGTACAATCCGTTGTACAACCGGAGTTGATTCGACGTTTTAAAGAGGCCTACAGACGAAACGATCGATTGTACAATCTGTTATAATATCGTAGATGGTTCGATGATTTACGTCTGAAGGAAAAAACAGCAACTGACTCATGCGGATCTCACGGTATAGATCAAGGTCGTAAACTGTTTTAGTTCATAGAACGATCGCGCGGCGTTGATGTCGCTAGATCGACAGCTAGCTTCATAACAATACATAACCTATATAAACTATGTTTACAAATGGTTTACAACAAGATTCTTCATTCTGTTCGTTTTCTTTCTAGCGGTTCCTTGTGCTCTAGTTTGTGTACTTATTTTTAGTTTCGAGGACCGATTGTAAGTGAATATTTTATATATTTAGACATTTTGGTTGTGTAAGTTTTGTTGTGTTTCATTGCATAAATTATAAAAACAATGGTGAAGTGCTGCGTGTCTACATGTAGTAATACTTTCAAAGAAGCTATTTTACATCGTTTTGCTTATCTTGATGAAGAGGTGAGAAGAAGTTCGTGATAGTAGTCTAGTTGGCTATTATTTCTGAAGTTAATTTACAGAATATTATTATATTGTAATTGTTATAGGTGTATAAGAAATTGATTATATATCCAGCTTTTCTTAAAAATATCCTACTTTTCAATTCTATATTCCCAACATTCTTAAAGTTCAGTTGAAAATTAATGTTAAATGTCTACTAAAAATTATTTACTTCTTCCGAAATAATTAGCTACTAAAAAAAATCGCGAACAAAATTATCGAGAATATCGACATTTAAGGTCAAGTATTGAAAATGTACTGATTTTGAGTAGTTTTTGAATTAAGACATGTTGTGCGAGTGAATAAAATACATTTTGAAATTTAAATGGGAGTTAAAAAAAACTAAATAGTAATGAAAAATTAAAATTTTAGGTTGAACGGTGGTATATAAACCATAAACTGCTGTTGGTGAAGAGATTTAAATAAAAAAAAAAAACTTTAAACTTTACAGGCCTATTTATTAGAAAAATGGAAAGAATTTGGAGCAAATTACGCGTTTTCGTTATTTGCACGAAATTCTTTATTATTTCACAATGAAGTATTATAAACTTTTAAATTTATAGTGCATCGTTTTGGCGCCATAAACCATATAGTTACCAGTACGCTCGCATAGCGCTGTATTCGTATACAACTTCACGTAATAAAATAGTTTTCAATTGCTAATATAAGAGTGGCCGGGGCATGAACTGACTTGTCTTTACGTTTTTATTTTCAACTTGTACCACGATAAGTTATACAACCGATCGTATCGTCTGTAGACCCCTAAGGTCTATCACAGACATTAAAATCGGAATCTTCTAAAAATTCCGCATATTTTTTTAATTTTGCCAAATAAAGGGTGTGGAGGAGGGGAAGCTTTCTTTTGAAAGAACGCTATAACTCCGTTTCTGTTGAACCGAATTTTGCAAACTTAGGGTCATATTTATAGTTCGTGCTTGAGATTGTGCCCATGCTTGAACACGCGATTTTGACACATTTGCAATAACATTTAAGTCCAAATCGCGTGCTCAAGCGACGGCACAACCTCAAGCACGAACTATAAATATGACCCTTAGTCTCATTGGAAATAGCATTACTCTTTCAATATAACAAATTCAAGTCAAGCTAATCTATCAATCTAACATTCATACTAGAAGACGCTGTTTAATTTTTCTCAGAAATTTTTATTTTTCTGGAAAATATTAAGTGGAAATATAAATTTTACAGATTAAGCAAGGAGGCTAAATTACCAACAAATTAGCGAGAATCGGGTATCGCTATCTTTCACCTATCCGAATATATCTTGAAAAATGTGCAAATGTTAGGTACTCATTTTTTCTATAAATTTAAATTATTATGCTTCCACTGACCCGAATATAGCAAATTTGGTCTTGTTAGAAAGGATTTTCCTTGGTCTACATTTAGTGATTGAAACTGTTTACATTATTTTTGACTGTTTATCACCACTAGAGGGCGTTAAAGAAATTTAAATACGTCAATTTTGTGACTTGAAAAGAACAGTGCGTGGAATGTTTGGTGACAAAGAAAGTGGAGTATTATGGATTTTCCTAAGCCTACTGCTAGTATCTCAGTACAGCTAGTTCCTTGGTGCTAATGTCACGCAGTCTCGAGAGAATCATAGGTTCGGCGATTTTAGACAGATTCGAGAGGAGATTTATCGGCCTAAAACTTGTTGGCTTTCAGACGTTCCGAAAGGTGCGAAGATCCAGCATGGCATTCAGGATTCGCACGAACATGTCAATGGCATTTGTTGGGAGTTTTTTGAAGGCAGTATTGGCAATCTCATCATCTCCAGGAGCCTTGTCGTTCTTCCGATGACATATGGAACTTAGAACCTCAACGACCTCGGAGAGCGGATCACCGCGCATATTGTTAAGTTCTCTAATAAAGAGCGCAACCTCACGGTGTAAAGGATAGTATTGAGGTTGACCCTACACGCCACGGAACACAGGTTCCAACTGGTCCCCAAAAACAGTTGCAGATACAGAGTGAGCCAAACCTCACTTTGGGGCGGAACACATCATTGGATATGGACACGGACACGCTGTGCGACCACTGTTTTTCTCTGAAATCCTTCAACTCAGATCAAAGACGTGCGGCAAGATGATTAGCCATCTCATAATCAACAAGGCTTCTAGTGATCTGCGCTTTTTTTCTAGCCGTACGCTGACGGCGAAGTAGACGCTTGAGATCAAGCGATAGCCACCTGTCGAGAACAGGCGCGGAAGCAGATGTGTAGGTTTTAACAGCATTAGATATTATACCAGTGAGGCGTATGCAGCAGCCTCTAGGGAAACAAGCTCCATCGACAGAGAAAACCGACTAGTCAACAGACTGGCGAAGACCGTGCGCTACTACTCCCAGTCCTCGGATCCCCCAGCCAACATTTCAGAAGATTGTAGCCTACCCCCAAATGTATTAAAAATAGGGTTGTGATCCGAAGACAAATCAGGCGAACTCGCAACGTCAAGGTATAATGGTAGTCTGCTAGATAGAGCTGTACGTGGTCATAATTTGCTCAGAATATAGGATAATAAATATTGTACTATCGTGTCAATTTCAACTTTATAATATAATGTACTAAGCAGGATACAGTTGCACATTTTCATTTATTAATTCACTTTACTATGGCGTAAATTGTATACCATAACATGTTATAAACACCTTTATAATTAGACCTCGACTATTTTTTGGCAATACTAGAGAACGTTGCTTCTAATAGAAAGCCGCACATTATGTTTCACTGTTATTCTAAGGATAATATGAACGGTAAATGCACAAATTTCAATTGACATCTATGTTAATCAGAACATTACCCCGATTATACAACTCATAATGTATTAATTCCCTATACCTCTACTGAACTAATAAGTGATAATCAAGGACCGTCTTTTTGACTAATAAGTGATAATCTTTCAATTCTTGAGATATTTCCACTTATAGGTCAATGAAACAACAATTAATTAAATACCAATTTATTCCAGAACATATAATATTAGATATGTTTTCGTTAATACTTCTTCAGTGGAAGAAATTGACATTTAAATGTCAAGCCGGCGATTATCGATAATCATAAAACCACTCATTGTATGACAAAAAAATAGTACAAACATAAATTTAGTATTTACTATGCTTCGTTTTTGCGAAAGTATACCTACGTGGAAATGTTTTGTAGAAATATATTCTAGTGGCTTCTTATTGATTTAAATACGATAAAGGCAAAAAATAGGTATGCTAATGATTTAATACAACTTTTCATGATACTTGTCAGAATCGTTCCCTTTACATAAGTTCGCAAAAAAAGTATCGATGCATTATTTATTAATAAAATTGATACAATTTTGCCTGTCACAAGAAATAAGGTACAAACCACGTGCCTGAAGACCATTTTCAGCATTTCCACTAATAATTCACGCTCATGCTGGATACATTATCTTCTCACACTTGGTATATAAATAACATTATCCGATTGCAGTGTTTTCGATAAAAACTTTATTGAAACTCGTATACATGAGAATTAACACAATAATACTTCTATAAACTAGCCAACATACAAGGTACTATGGCACACCTGGTTGCATACTCGCCCCTCGCGGTTCGCATTTCATTTGAAAAAGATAGTACATAATTGAATGCAGACGTTTGATCGATATTATTTTGACGTAACTTTGACGTTTTGATTGTTCAAATTATAATTTTAATTACGTTCTACTTGAAAAATATAACATGGTAAGAAATAATGCTAAATATATATTTTAAGTATAATTTTGCTTACTTCTATAATTATAGCCTCCCAAAAAGAAAGGTGGCAAAGGAAAGGGGCCGCCAGGAGGTACGTATAAATGATGTAGTACATAATATTGGACAAATTTTATTTTATATTATATAAATTGGATGTTCTAGTTGAGTTTCGAATAGGAAATAATTTTCTATAATAAATTCGCTGTTCATTATTCATTTTATTTTGATTGAAACACGTTATTCGAATTAAAAGATAACTATATAAAGGTCATAATATAGAGATATTAATTGTTATTCGTTACTTACTTTTATTTTCATGTTCAAATATGTATTATTAATTCAAATAATATAAGTTATTAGAGATAAATGACACACAAAAGAATAATATTTCGTTAATATATAAATTATTATCAGTACTAAGGTACCTAAACAAGTACAAAATTTACTTGTTGGGAAAATTGAGTTAAATTTATATTGCGTTAAAATTACATTTTGTTTGTTTTTTGTAACAGCTTCAATGTTACGAATGTTTAACCATGTATATTGTTTTTCAAGTAGCACACTTTTACACTTGCCTTACGAGAGTCGTGTCGTCGGTCAATAAATATTTTCGCAGTTTAAAACTGTTTCAAGTAAAATTAGGATTGTTGTGATTTCAATGTGTTACAGTTTGGCTGAGGAATAATTAAATTTGCTATTTTTAATAGAAATCGAACATGTAATACTATGATACAACGATGCGAACAGGTAGTCCTCACATTGTTAGCATGAAAAGTGATTAGACTCTTATTTCCACCGAGATGCGCTGGGTACGAGCCCAACAATTCAGACAGAAGTATATGCCATTGAACAATGTGCCCAGGAACGTCTGAAAGGCGCTATCAAGGTGCACGTATATATGTCTTCTCAAATAGCCAGCCAGTACTAAAGGCTCTAAGGCCTATACTTTTAAATCCAAGTTAACCTGTGACTGTCTGCTCGCCCTGAATGTTCTGGCCCTAAGAAACAGTCACACTGATGTGAGTATTAGGTCATTGGAGATGTGAGGGCAACGAAACTGCCGATGATCTTGCAAACAAAGGCGCGGCGTTCCGATTTATTGCCATTTTGTGGTCTCACAAACGCCATGTAAGAACTCATCTTCAACAACCGGAAAGTGAACAAAGATCTGGTACTGGGCTAACACCTCAAAACTAAGACAATCAAAAAAGTTTATTACTTTTCAGCTATCAGGGCTAAATCTCTGCTGGAGCTCAACAGAAGAGATTTCAGCACCATTACGGCTTTACTCACTGGCTACGGCCCTGTTACGTATCATCTGAAGAAGATGAGCAAGGTGGATTGTGATAAATGATTCTGCCGATTCTGTTCGGAAGACAGCGAGACGACGAAACACATTATGTACAATTGCGAGGAGGTGGTTCGGCAGAGACTTCACTATCTCGGACAGGCGCACGTAGAACGTGCTATAGCCCCCAAAAAAGTCCTAGACTTCTTCAACAGCCTGGAGATTAATTGGGACTAAAAGATTAAATACTCACAACAGATCTTACATCAGGTCACAGTGAAGAGAGACAGCAGTGCTTACACAACTCACATCTAATCAAATCTAATCTTATCTCCTATTGTTAAATATATATAAATTATAGTATGGCGTAGTTGATGAACTTTGGGGTTTAACTTTTGCCAATGGCTAATAATTCAATTGATAATATAATATAATAAAAAAAAAAAACTTTATTCATCCTTAGGATGATTTACATACAAATAGTACATACATTATACATTAACTTAATTTTTACATATAGGTACTCTTAACATAAATACTAGCAAATTTCTTAAATATACTAATGTTATTACCCGCCTGCTTAGCCTTATGTGGCATTTCGTTGTACAATTTCAATCCCTTATAAAACAAACTATTTTGTGAGCAAGACTTTCTATTTAACGGTAATCTAAAGTTATTTTCTAGTTTTATATATATGAATATCACTATTATATGCAATAAATCTACTCATGTATTCAGGAAACTGTTAAGATAAACTCTTTGTCTTATACTAAGCCACTGCAACATATCTAACATAAGTGTAACTCTTGTATATCTACTACATCCTAATATTATTCTCATTGCCCTATTTTGTAATTTTTGTAATTTATACATCTCACCTTCACCAATTAGTAGTAAAATTGACGCACAGTATTCGAAGTGGGGGGCAATGATTGTCTTATAAACTAATATTCTTGTCCATGTACTCAACTTAGTGCTAATCCTACCTAAAAAACTAATTTTCTTAGCTACTTTCTTAACTATGAAATCTACATGACTCTTGAATGATAGACTATTATCTATTACTACCCCTAAATATTTAATCTCTTTCACAAAGTCGATAGGTACGTCATCAATAGAAATACCACAATTTATTACACTAGTCCTATCACTAACCCTAGTCCCAATTACCATAGCTTTAGTCTTTGAAGTATGGAGCTTAAGTTTATTTATTTTCAGCCATTTTGAAATATTTTTTAGTTCATGATTCATTTTCCTGACAGCCCTCTCAAAATCACTATCATACACACTCACGAGTGTATCATCCGCAAAAAGGTTGATATTGCAATCCTGTGAAACCGTACCCAGGTCGTTAATATACAAAATAAACGCATCAATAGTGGACCCAAAATCGTACCCTGCGGGACCCCCAGAGTAATCTCTCTGAGTTCTGATATTCCATCTTCGTATTTAGTTACTTGCGATCTTCCGGTTAAATAGTCTTCTAACCATTTAAGGGCTACCCCTCGTATTCCGTAATTGTGAAGTCGATTTCGATCAATAGTTTCAAATGCTCTTTTGAGATCAAGAAAAACTGATACTACTTTATTATTATTTTCTATTTCTTCCTTCCAATTTGCGGGGCGCCCAAAAACCTTAACTGAAGCATTATCCCAAGCGCTTGAATTCGAAGCCGTCAAGCAATCCGTTCGGAGCCATGCCCGAGTGCGATCAGTGGAGAACCTTATGAAGGAAAAGCCGGTAGCATCTCCTGTAGAAGAATTTGTTACCAAAGTGCTGGAGGCACTGAAATTCAGAAAGGCAGGAAGTTGCTGGAATTGTGGGAAGATTGGACATTTGAGGAACCACTATCCTCAGCCACGGAGGGCACCTAAGCCAGCGGAAAACTAAAACGGGTTAACGTGAAGGGGCAATCGTTGACCCATGTTGTCGGCGCCCGCCAAGCATCTGTAACTGTCGCATCCATGAAATGACAAACCAATAGTCTCGTGATTGACCATTAGTCAATGGTCAATCACGAGATATGTTACTGGACACTGGTGCAACGATGACCATCATCCGTCCAGAGATTCTAAAAGGAAAAACGGAAACGCTGCCAACAAGAATGACATTACGTACAGCCACTGGAGAGCCAACTTCCAAATTGGCGATACGAAATGCAGGTATTGCATACTGGTGGCCAACATGGAACAGGACATAATTCTTGGCATAGATATAATGGTAGAATTTGGCTTCAAACTAGGCCTTCAAGGAGGTGTACTGGTTGTAAATGGTGAAGCGTTGTAAAGATATTGCCACACGTGCTTTTTTGGTCAGAGGCATAGTTCTCGACAGGAGGAGTGAAACCATCGGCGACACTTGAGGATAAATTGTACTGTTAGAACCGGAAGTAATCATCCAAGCCAAGTCAAATTCTCCAGTCCGACTGATGAACCCTAATGATTATTTGGTGAAAATAAAGAGAGGAGCCACATTGGGACGCTGCTCAGACATCTCTTCGATTACCTAACGAGCCTGCAGTATTGCTAGCATATCTGGGTAACCGTCACAACTATTGAATAAAGTTGTTAACACGGCCTGTGAGGGTTTGACAACCGAACAACGTCGAGCAGTGAGAACGTTGATTGGAAATTATCTAGATATCTTCCAAATCGAAGATGTTGCCAAAGAAAGAACCAATCTGGTATACGACACAGGAGATGCGAAGCCAATTCGTCAAGCACCCAGACGGTTACTGTTAGCAACGAGAGAAGAAGTGGCCCACATTATAGAAGATATGGAAAGGGGTGGCGTCCTCGAATCATCGAAGTGTCGCTGGGCTTCTCCAGTGGCACTGGTAAAGAAGAAGGATGGTAGTACCAGATTCTGCGTAGAATATCGACTCTTTAATAACGTAACGAAGAAAGACAGTTATCCTTTGCCTCGGATTGATGATACCTTGGATACACTGGTTGGTTGCAAAATATTTTCAACGCTGGATCTCAAAAGTGGTTACTTGCAAGTGGACTTAGAGCCCAAAGATAAAGAAAAGACTGCATTTACAACTGGAACCGGACTTTGGCAGTTCAACATTATGCCATTCGGCTTATGCAATGCCCCAGCAATATTTGAGAGGCTCGTGGAAAACGTGTTAAGAGGACTATCGTGGGAAGTATGCGTTATATACCTTGATGACATAATCGTGCTTGGAAAGTCATTTGGTGCTCATCTAAGAAATTTAGAAGTGGTATTCCAACGTCTACGTGAAGCTAAGTTGAAGCTGACCAGTGCCAAAGGATAAGCACGAAGTCCAAAGATTCCTCGGCCTTTGCAGTTATTACCGTCGGTTTGTCTCAGAGTTTGCCAAGATCGCCAAGGCACTAACAAGGCTTACTGAAGAAGGCAGAGATTTTGTATGGGACGACGACTGTCAGCATGCGTTTGAGCAACTCAAGCGTTGATTTATGCTCCGATTTTGAGCTACCTACGTTCTCACGGAAACTTTATTCCGGACACCGATGCTAGCAATGCTAGTATCATAGGAGTCCTATCTCAAATACAAGACGGGAATGAAAAAGTTATTGCCTACTTCAGCAAGGTGCTGTCAAAACTAGAACGCAACTACTGTGTAACGAGGAGGGAATTGGCGGTGGTCAAGTCAATCGAGCATCTCCACAAATACGTTTACGGAAGAAAGTTCTTGTTAAGAACCGATCATGCAGCGTTAACCTGGTTGCTAAGCTTTAAAAATCCAGAGGGCCAAGTAGCGAGATGGATCGAATGACTGCAGGAATACGATATTGATGCAGTACATCGACCAGGAACCAGCCATTGTAATGCAGACGCGTTGTCAAGAAGACCTTTTCCCAAGGATTGTGCACATTGCCATCGCACCGAAGAAAAGGAGGAAGCTTCTTGTTGCAGAGTCTCGGTAGTAGATGATCAATGCAACGAAGATCAATTTCGAGCTGGATCAGGAGTCGGATCAGGATTTGAAACACTTACTAGAATGGAAGATGGCAGGAACCAAGCCAATTTGGGCTTGATTTATACACTCTGACTGTAAAATCGTATTGGGCTCAATGGGACTCTCTGACATTGGAAAACGGTCTACTGAAACGTGTGTTTGAGGACGAAAATGGAACAAACAGGAAGCTACAGCTAGTCGTCCCAAAAAGGAGGATCCCTGAGATACTACAGCTGCTGCATGATGGAACATCGGGAGGATACTTGGAAAACCGGAAAACACTAGAGAAGATCCGAAACCGTTTCTATTGGGTGAATTGTAAGGAAGATGTTAAGGATTGGCGCAGAAAGTGTGTAACTTGTGTTACTGCTAATGGTCCTCATCGTAGAAGAACAGCATCAATGAGGCAGTACAATGTGGGTAGTCCAATCGAAAGGATTGCAATAGACATCGCCGGCCCATTCTCTGATACGGAAAGTGGAAATAAATTTATTCTAGTGGCAATGGACTACTTTAGCAAATCACGGTTGCTGAAACCCTGGTTAAAGAACTCATCTGCAGATTTGGGGTACCACTCGAATTACATTCTGACCAGGCACGCAATTTTGAATTGTCTGTGTTGTATTGGGAGTATTGTATTGGGAGTCCACAAAACCTGAACTGCAGCTTTGCACCCACAATCTGATGGCATGGTAGAACGTATGAATAGAACGGTTATAAAGTATTTGTCGAAGTCTGTGGCCGACCACCAACGTGACTGAAGACCTGAAGATGGGAAAAGGGATAGCGTGGGTGTTCCGGCAGAATTTTGGAGGAATGGAGGATCTTCGACAACAACGTCGGTAAAGCACAACAAGTTGGTAAAGCACTATACTACACTGACAACGGCCGTCCCTTATTTTACCTGGTGACCAAGGCGGCCAGTTATGGCAAGCCGTCTTACCAAACAATGTGGGACGCGTTGAAGAGTCTGCGGGAACGTCTGTTACAAGAGGACATTAGGAAGCTGAGCATACCGAAGCTAGAATGCGGGTTGGATGGATTGGATTGGCGAAGTAAGAGAAGCATGATTGAGGAACTATTTCGATATACTGGTATCGACGTTTTAGTATGCTGCACGCGCAACCGAAAAATGACAAGAAAATCCGTACCCTGTCATTTCTACGAAACATCGCGGTGTGGAAGAGGAACGGAGTGTCGTTACCACCACGAGCTTGCGAGAGGTACTGCTCCGGAACGGAACAGTTCCAAGGAGGGGACAGTGTTACGGCCGCACGCCTATGATTCATTCGAGAAAACATCGAAATCTAGAGAAGTATAGAAAAACTGTAGATTGTTCTAGAATGGAACCTTCGGGAAACACTAGGACATATAAAAGGGGGTCGACGGAGGCGGTAACAGTCTATTACCGAACGCTGACTTGTCAAATAAATAGTGTATCGACATAAATAATCTCTTAGTGTTAGTAAATTGTTAGTATTATATTCTTACCACGTTATTATTATTAGAAATAAATCGTTGTTTTTACGAAATATCGCCCGAGAACTTATTTAAACCCCGAAAACCCCGAAGAGTTGTTCTAATTTTTGGTAACGTAGTGTACATAGGCACATTTTGGCAGTTAATTTGTATATAAGTTAGAAATAGTACAATTATTTTCATAAATAAGTGTTTAATAGACCGTTTGCTGGAATAGTTTGATTTGTACTTTCGAACTTTTGACCACCTTTTTGAGTCAAATACTCCTACGTAGGGCGCTTCATATTGGGATCATATCGCATTTGCGCTGCACTACACTGCGCGACACAACACTTTACTTTTTGTAGTTTGATTCATATAGTCGTAGTTGTGTCTTTTTATACATTATATCATTATTTTATTGTCAGGCATTATCGATGGGGTCGACACATCTCAGATGACCAGAGAGCAATTAGAAATATTTGCTTTGAGAATAAAAGAAGAAAATGAGCGGGAAAGAGAAGAACGTAATTTTTTCCAGTTGGAGAGGGATAAAATTCGAACATTTTGGGAAATCACTAGAAGTGAATTGGAAGAAACCAAAGCAAAATTGAGGTAAGTGTTCATTATGCACAATTGTAGCAGCAAGTTTACTTATTTTAAAACAATGTTAAAGATTATGAAAAGAGATCATATATTTTAATTGAACAGTTTTAACATATTCTTTTTCATGAAACTAAAATTTAATTTTCTTTTCAAATAAAAATTGTATAGCGAAAACACAGTTCTTGTTTATTGTTGTGTCATTTCTAGAATAGTTTTTCATAGCATTCTTAAATTACGTTAAAATTTGCAGAAATAAAGATAGGCAGATAGAAGAAGCAGCTGAAGCTAATGAGGAAGAGTTAAAGTTTTTTAAACAAAAAGTTAAACATCTGCAATATGAACATCAGAATAATTTAACAGAATGTAAAGCCGAAGCTATGGTTTCTCTTAAATTGGCACAAGATGATCATACTGAGCAGGAGCGAGAATTACTAAGAGATAAACGAGAACTAAAATCGAAAATCAGAGAAGATGAACTCTCCAATCAAGATCAGATCAAATCTTTAAAACTAGTATTTTTTAACAGAATATATTCTTACAGTTTTCAATGTAATATTGTTTTAGCAATTTAGTGAAGAAATTCATAAGGCAAGAGAGGAATTTGTTAAGGAAGCCAATGAAATGGAAAATAAATATGAAAAGAGATTTAACAATCTAAAACAAGAACTTGGAATAAAACATAAGTCAGTTTTCTTATTCTAAAATAGAAGTAACCTTCAATTATTTCGTTTTGTAGAATGGAAATGTCCGAAGTAGAAGAAAGGAAAAATACTCAAATAAGTGAACTTACCAAAAGTCATGAAATTGCATTTAATGAAATGAAGAACTATTATAATGATATTACTCTAAACAATTTAGCTCTTATTAGCAGTTTAAAAGTATTCCAAACTATATACATACGAGGGCGACCTGAAATGTTTCCGGAATCGACAAGAAAAACATGGTATTGGTGTAGTTTTTTATTTTTATTTTTCGATGTAGTGTTCTCGAAGATCAATACATTTTTTCAAACGGTGCTCCAGTCTCTTCAAGCCGTCGGAGAAGTAGGATGTTTCGTAGTCTGCAAAACAATCGACTGTAGCGGTGATGACCTGCTCATTTGAGGCGAATCTCTTTCTGCCAGCGACTCTTTCAAGTTTGTGGGCCGGTGCATTGTCGTGGTGGAAAAGCACTTCTTTCCGTTGCAAACGAGGCCGCTTCTCCCTCCCAATAAATCGCTGTAGTATTGTCCCGTGATCGACCTTCCCTTCTGCAGATCATATCTTGGGTATCCCAAAACATGGTCGGCATGACCTTTCCGGCCGATGGAACGGTCGAAGCTGATTCGCCCGGAAAAGTTTACTGCTTCGACTGTTCCTTGGTCTTCGGTATGTAGTGGTGGATCCAAGTCTCATCCACGGTTACGAAACGTACGGAGAAATCCTAGGATTGCGTTGAATCCTAGCCAGACACTCCGAAACGGCCACACGATTTTGTTTTTGCTTCGGTGTGAGTAAACGCGGTACCTATCACGCCGAAAGCTTTTTCATCAAAATTTCTTGTAGGAATCGCCATCTCCGTCGATTCCGGAAACATTTCAGGTCGCTCTCATATTGTTGGTGTATTGTATTATTTGATTTTAGGATCAAATGGAAATTCTTCGCAAACAAAATGAGCGAATGTCCAAACAAGTAGCTGATTTGACACTAGAAAATAAAAGATTAGCAGAACCTTTGAAGCAAGCTTTGGCAGATGTGGCAGAATACAAAAGGCAATTGCAAAATTATGAAAAAGATAAAATTTCTCTAGCTGTACGTATTGAGGATTATTATACACATAGGTTCAGCCCGCAACGGAACATAGGCAGGATGAATTGCAACAGCGTATTCCTCTCTTCGCGTTGTAGCTTGTGCCTGGCGTCACATAGGCATGGACAATTCAGTTGAATTTGAACCGAGCGAGGATACGGTCGTTGGCATATTCGTTCTGTATGCGTAATTTGCCCATATGTTCAGATTACAGACATAATAACGACTTATAAAGACGTGCTCTAGTCTCTTTGTGAAAATCGAGTATCTTCGATGGATAAGTCTGGTCGTTATATCTCCAATTTATTATTATTATTGTAGTCATAGCTGCTACGCAAACGGAAAAGTAATTCTAAGAAATAACCACCTTTACGCATGCATAGGCGAACACTAAATGACTCGCGATCGACGAATTTCCGTGGCGCATGACTAGCGCGTTGCCACATCGCACTGCGTTCCGTACGTATATTGTAACTTCCTATGTTCCACTGCGGGCTGAACCTAAGTGTGTATGTATGTCAGCAATTTCATTGTTTTTGTAATTTTAGAATACTAAAGCAAAACTTGTTGCGACGAAGAAGGAATTTGATGATCTTAGATGGGCAAATGAAGCCTTAGAACTAAGATTTGAAAAGGTATTTATTACGTCCTTTTTATTCAATATCAATAACAGTAAAAATGAATTTTAGCTTAAGGGAGAAAAGGACGAACTTCAAAGTAGATTTGTTAGAGCAGTATTAGAAGTACAACAGAAGACAGGCTTGAAAAATGCTTTATTGCAAAGAAGGATCAATACTCTCAATACCCTTGCTGAAAATAGAGAAGCAGTTATCGGCGAATTGACAGCAGGCAAGAAGATTCCTGTCGGACTAAATGAGAAATTCGATGTAAGTAATTTTAGTAAACTTTCTTTTCTTTATGTTTAGGCTTCACGTATTTATCTTCAGTGCGACTAGTGATTACCCAGTTCCATTAGCACCCTTGCAATCCTAACGAAACCTAGGATTGATTTACGTGCCAAAACATTGATCTTTCCTGGTGTTAGAATCGCCTGTTGAAATCTTTGCCAAACTAATATTTCGGAATTTCAGCGATCCCAGTACTAATTTTGCAAAATCGACACATGCTTCGCTTCGCCTTTTAAAAAATGGTCTTTAAACGAATACTGTGGCTTTCATGTAGCTTCTTGTTCCTATTTTCTGACAAGTTTATAAATTTCTTTGCTTGAGCTTCTCTGGGTGTTGCTCTTCACAAGAAGGCACTTTTCTTTACCTCTCATTGTTGGAGTTCTTTTCTAAGTTGGGGTCAGTTTTTGGCTACCATACTGGAGTAGCGTACATGACAATGGATTGTATTACCAGCTTTTTTTTAAAACTCTGTAAAAGTGACTGTTTCAGCTTAACATTTAGTTAAGTATTATTCCCAGATACTTACCTTCGGTGGTATATTCTACTTTTTTCAGTTTAGGAGTAGTGTATACAAAATTCAAAGACAAATTCTTTGTTTTGGCAAACCAAAAAAGTATTGTCTTAGATTGATATTTTGTCCTTCTCCAATAACCTATCTGTTAATAATATTAAAGGCATTTGGATTAGATTGCTAATAACCATCTCATATACATATGTACCTCTTACCGAGACATCAAGGTAATTTGAATAGTCTTAGACGTTAAGGTCATTTTCGTGCGGCCGTCTGGGCAAATCATCAACGACCAAAGATCAAAGTACACGAATACAGAGTTGCTGGACCCAAAGGGACTCAGCTGCCGACCGACCTAATGGTATACGGCGAAAACAAGGGATGCACACACTCCCCAGGACCGAAGTCATGAGGGCAAAGACCAGCTGCCCGCACGAGACCGACACCTCTCGGAGAGGACCGGCGAACCGGTGGGCGCCTCTCCGGCCCCGTGCTACCCATGTTAGACAAGTTCCTTTGTCAACGTTGAACGGGTCACCGTTGGAGAGGCTTTAGCGAACTCCTACCTCATATCTCATCCCACGAGGCCTAGGCCTCCTTGCGGATGACGACTATCGGCCAGCGTAGGAAACAGAATCTGGCCGTGAGGTACAACCAGCCCGCCCGTGAATTAAGCCTGAACTACGGTGACGGCCGGGACGAAGCCCTACCCCGAAAATGCCAACCGCGATGCTCTTTCTCCCAACCGGGATAGAGATACCGCCGCAGCTACAGTGAAACCGTAGGGTCCCAGAGTCACCGAGTTGTTTTAGGATGAAACCGAGGTTTCCCCTACCAGACAACCAGCGGGCGGACTACTCCTCGGCGAACCGACTTTTATCCTCCCCTACTAAGTTTCTCTCGCCACGCCCGTTCCCCAGCGTATGGCCTACAGGGATGGGGTAGTGAAGCTGCAGAGTTCTTCGGGGTGAGTGCCGTAGGGTAACTCACTCACCCACCGTATATTCCGACGGCGGCGGCGGGCACAAGTGCCCTCCCCTATTAAACTTTACTCCATGCCACATCCGTTACCCTGAACCTATGAGATCAGGGATGGGGTAGTGACAGAGGAGTTTTAAGGGTGGAACGCAATATGGTTAGCGCCCACCCTGAGATCAAAGTACAGACGATTTCTTGTATCCCAGCAAACAAAATGATTGAGGCCAGTTGCTGGCCGCACGCAGTCGTGCCGTAAGACACATTATCGGGCCGACGTAGGCTGCCAGCAATGGACCGGCGCGTATGTGTCCCACCGGCCTGCTGCCGGCCGGCTGATGGTTTACCATCGGTACCAGCAGCGTGCCAGCTGCCGACCACTACTTTTGCCGTTAGTAGGCCATTACACTCTCGCTTCAGTTTTATTACACTATTACACGTTTTCGAAAATTGTACCGGTAGAAGTTTACCGGTTACCAGCAGGTTTAATGCTAGAATTATTCTTTTAACCGTAGTAAATTAATTTAGAAAACGTTTATTCCCAATTTCGTCTCAACATTACCAACTTGGAAAGTGGTTGAGAACAAATTAATTTACCACAATTAAGCGAATAAATTCGCCATAAAATCAGCTGATTACTGGTAAATATTTACCGGTACAATTTTCGAAAACGTCTAATAGTGTAATAAAACTGAAGCGGAAGCGTAATGGCCTATTGATTGCTACGTACGAAAATAAACAACATTTCAAAAATAATTCTTTATTATAAAAGTAACAGTCTATATCCAGGATGATTAGTGTGAGTGGCCGATTAGAAGAGGAATTAAAAAAAAAACACTAACCATTTTATGCGTCTTCCAATTTTGTTATTATTGTGCTTCGAACTGCTTGTGTTCTTTACAATGCGTTGTATGTACCTATAAATAAAATGGAAAATGTATGAAACCAGTGATCGTGTGCACGACGGAGGAATTAAAAAAACACTTACCATTTTAAGCGTCTTTCAAGGATCGACAATATAAACTATTGTCGACTAATTTTGTTATTCTTGTGCTTCGAACTGCTTGTGTTCTTTACAATGTGTTATTGACCTTACATATGTATTGCACACTAAACATTTAATTTTTGATCCATCTTACATATATTAAGTCCGGGAAATTCATAATAAACTAATTCACGTCTGACAGCGGTCGTTTTCTCGATTTATATGTCGACGATATTTTATTACGTATGCTTACACTTACATGCAGTCTAAGCAGGTACCAAACACATACTGAATGCTTTTTACTAGTTCTGATGCAATACAATCATCCTGATATCGGCGCATCGAAATTGATCTGCTCTAATATTAATGAACATATTTTCTCATCATCGGTAAAATGATTCATTTTTCAAGAAGAATCACTTCTGGAAAATAAGTAAATGTGTGCTGCAAATATAACGTAGCCAAACAGACATAAACTCAATAAAATGGCAACTGACAACAGAAGTCGCACAAGTAACAGAATGAACTGCTATGCGGTGCTGGCATTTGAGACGCGGGCAATTCAAATGCGGCAGGTTGCCGATTGTGTGCCGGCCATGGACCGACATCTGGTTCGTTGTGTATAATCGGTTACGGCAACTGGGCGGTAATATACAACAGGTCCGGCGCTGGATTGCCGTAGCCAGAAACGAAACATCAGTGCCGGACAAAACCAGCAGCTGGCCATCACACTAATGTTAGCTGGGATATTATTCCTTCGTCAAATATCAGGCAGTAGATTATTTCCAAAGCGTTTCATGTATTGCTTAATTTATGTAAACTAGAAATAATTTTCGATTATGTGAAAACAGTAATTTCTTTGTTTTTAGCTGTATTTTCCAAACAATTTGTTTAGGTACTAATTTCATATTTTACCGGCTGATAATACGATGATTAGCCAAATTTGCAATTAGTGCGCAAAAGTCTACCGTTGCGCAGCTGCTATGATACGTTACGCTAATTTGCATAATGGGCATTAATACATTGTGTTCAGTTGCAATCTAATTATGTCACCACTCTACAACTAACACCAACCAGTCACACTTTGGGGATGTAATAATCTTTCTACGGTTATTTATGTATGTTTCGAATCAAAGTTATATCGTTTTGCTTATTGACTAAGACGAGAATGAACTTCGCTTGAAAGAAGCTGCGATTCTTTTTACTTGTCATTCTATTTTGTGTTTTACGCAGGTGTGTCAGTTTTATGAATTTTCTATTCTATATGAATGTTTTGGTACCAGCTGCTGAAGATGTATCAATTTGATTACGAATTTTTGCAAGTTTCGTACGTACAGCACTTACATATTTTTCTTAACTACCAGTATTGTTCAAGAGGAAAGTATTTCATACCGCAAAGGTTTAGTATTAAAGTTCAGTGGTTGCAGTGGTAAGGGCGACCATTCTGCGGCAGTGGTAGATCAGATTTCCAGGTATCGAATTCCAGTCGCGGCGTTGTGGAGTGTTTCACTAGAATTGATTATCTGACCATTTGTTGTGGGGATATAATTAACAATGTAACATTATTTACACTGAGACAACAAAGCGTACAAAATACATTTACACGCACTAATATATTCAGCATCAGCAGTAGTGCTAGTCTGACAAGTAATACAGTTTGGTAGGTACTGCAACTGCACTCACTGCAGATAAATAAAGAAGTAATGGTGAATCAGATTAGGGTTACCAACATCTAAGAACTCACAGTTAAGAAATAAGTCGAACTCATCCATTATCTTAAAATATATACTATACGTTTTTTTCTTAATTTATAGAAAATACTTAATAAGAAGAACCAAACCATTAAGGATCTACAATATGAGTTAGCAAGAGTGTGTAAGGCGCATGACGATCTTGTTGATACTTATGAAGAGAAGTTGGTACAGTATGGAATTCCGAAGAATGAGCTTGGATTTATACCAATGCGGGTTTTGCCTGAGGGTCAAGCTGGCCATGCGAAAGGCCCTGCAGGCTTAGTCACTAAAAACAAGTGATTTTTTTATTTTATACATCTGCTGTTTTATTATTATAATATTGCTATAAAGTATAACAAAAGGCCATTTAACCAGAATAGTTTTATTATTTGCTAATACAATTAACAGAAAAATTGACTTCATAATAATTTAAAATTAGTATGTATATTTTATCATAATAATAAATGATAACTAAATTTAATTCATTTTACTATCATTTTACCACTATGATTCTTTTTCATAAACCTCGTCAGATTCTTTTTGTAAAGATGGTAGAATTTCTTGACAACTCATATATGATACATATATTATGATCAAACAACGTATATCATGTATATAGGAGGGATAAATTGTACCATATAAATAAGGGTGGACGTAGTATTAATCGGGTTAGAAGCCAATGGAAAAATTCTTTAAAAGGAAATAAGACTCATTTATCTTAACCTTAAGCTTTCGAATTTTATTTAAATTCTTCTTCAGAAGGTAGTGAATAGAGTAGAAAATTAGCTGTCAAAGAGCATAATTTCTTAATATGTATCATCCAAAATTAGTAGTCATACCAGAAAACTTCATAAAACAATAGGTACATCCCACGTTAAAACACAATAAATTGTGAAGATAGTTAAAACAATTAAAATAGCGGTGAAAAATCACCAACAAAAGACCGCATGGCTGGAGCACACACTTATTTCCCGCGCTGACCATTGTTTACTTTTATTTCTGCAATGCCAGTAGCTATTTAGTGCTTTGGTATGTAGCCGTATACTTAGTGACACCCGATTAAATATAAGCCATAAATAATTGTTAACAATTCAAAAGTTTCGTATTAATATATCCATTACGAGGGGTGTTTCACTCTCTACAGTACTAGAGTACTAGAGACAGTACTGCACATTACTAGACAATTTATTCTTATATTTTACACTACTATAGAGTACCAACGAAATGCGTATAATAGGCGCTCATGGTATATTGTTGGAATTCACCCTGCGGGCGAATGCAACGAAAATAGATCAAGCATTAGAAGCTGACCACGTGGTTTCGACCTTCCAGGTCTCATCAGCGCTACTCCGAATGCAAGATCTAATTTCACCGCTTTTCGCCGTCCACTTATGCGTATGATACTCCATACAATGGACTAATTCCAACCTCGCGCCCTCTAGTGAGTAAGGTAGGAAGTAGCACACCGCAAGGGCGTTACACACAAGACGGTATACAGCAGATCGGTATCTGCATTAACTGTGCATTACTGTACATTACATGTTTATTACTATACCTACATTACCTCCACATTATTGTACATTATCATATACATTACATGCGATTACTCAGAATGCCAACGGTGCAAAATTGTATATGTTTATTTTTGGTGGACAGTGACGTCGGACATTAAGATAGATAGATAGATAGATAGATACTTTATTTATACACTGTGGTGTGATATATACATATACATATAGATAAAACATTCAGACAAAACATTCAAATAAATAAACAACAAGTACAACAAACTGTTACCCAATTTAAAATTGTACGTACATATATAAATAAATAATCCCTTCAATTGGTCAGTGTACAGAGCCGTCCCCACAATAGAACTCCTCCAAAGAATAATAGTTCTTCTTATTTAAAAATAGTTTCAGACGAGACCTGAACTGGTGCGCTGGACCGATTTTTACATTGGCAGGTAAAGCATTGTAAATTCCAACTGCCAATCGAATGTGGGAGGCATAAAATTTACTGGATCTAGAGAGATCGCATCTAATAAAGTCTGGGTATCTTGTACTGTACATATGAGTACCCGAATTCGTCGCAAATTGCTCCAAGTTATAATGAACGTAACATGCCGCTAGCAGTATAAATAAATTGTAAACTGTGGGGATCCCCAACTCTATGAAGTAGTTCCTACATGAATCAGTCGGTTTTAAATTGCAGATTATACGTATGGCCTTCTTTTGCAATAGCAATACTGATTTTAGTTTAGTACTGCCCCAAAGCAGTAATCCGTAATAGAGATGTGAGTTAAAATGAGCATAGTAAATCATTTTTAAAGTATTGATGTCACACGTTTCTTTCATTTTCCTTAGAACATACAAAGATTTATTTAATTTTAATGCGACCGAATTCATGTGAGAATCCCAGTGTAAATCACTGTCAATGGTCAATCCCAACAGTTTACATTCACCAGCAATGGTGAACGTCATATCGCATATAGTTAAGCTTTCTTCAGTACACTTTTCACCAAAACGTAAGATTTTAGTTTTTCCAATATTTAATACTAGTTTATTTTTATTAAACCATTTCAGTAACTCCTCTAAAACAGTAATGCAATTCGTTTCTAGTTCCTCTCTAGTCCTCCCAGTAACCGTAACCGTCGTGTCGTCTGCGTACATCGTGACACCACCAGACACGGAAAGGGGCAAGTCGTTGACATAGATCAAGAACAACAGAGGTCCCAATATTGAACCTTGTGGAACCCCGGCTGATATGTCAAGAATATTAGACCTATAGTGGCTTATACAACCACTATCCGCTCTATGTGCAATTTCGGTATATTGCTTGCGACCAGAAAGATAGGACTCAAACAAAGACAACGCGCTTCCTCGAACCCCGTAGGCACACAATTTTTCGAGAAGAATGTTGTGATCCACAAGATCAAAAGCACAAGAAAGATCACAAGCAACGCAAGCAACGTACTTGCGAGCATTAAGATTTCCAAGAATACCGTCCACGATGTTTGTCAATGCAGTGGTAGTAGACCTACCCTTAACAAAACCATGTTGACATGTTGAAATTAGATTATTCGATGTTAAGAAACTATTCAACTGTAAGTGCATTACTTTTTCAAAGATTTTTGAAAGTGCTGGTAAAATTGCAATGGGCCTATAATTTTCGACACCATGTCTGTCGCCTTTTTTATGAAGTGGAATGATTTTAGATATCTTAAATGTACTTGGAAACACACTGACCTCGATGAATCTATTAATTATATCCTGTAAAGGTAAACATATGATATGAGCAGTTTTCTTAAAGATATGGATTGGCATTTCATCCATTCCTGTAGCGTGGGTATTATTTAGATTATATATTATATGTCGTAGCTCATTCGCGGTAATAGCAGTAAGAAACATTGAATGAGGAGAAGAACTCGAAAAGTGCGAAGTAGTATGATCATTAACGCCACCCTGCCCGCACCTCTCCATTGATTCCACAAAATGCTCATTAAAAACGTTCCCAACGCCACACGGATCCGTCACCACTCACTATTTTCATTAATTACCTCTAAATTACTATGCGGAAACTGCTGCTTAGTCTGATGCCTGATAATGTCCCATGTTGTTTTGAGGATGTTGCTAGATGTATTTATTTTACGCTGTACATGTAAGCGTTTAGACAGTTTAATAGTTTGCTTTAGTACACAACAGTATTTTTTATAATAGTTAGTAATTACCGGATCCGGAAACATTCTCTGGAGCGCATACAACCCTCGCTTAGTGCGACATGAAACCCTAATCCCAGGGGACATCCAGGATCTGTCATAATTAGTTCGATGTTTATGAAATGGAAAACAAATGTTAAAATGATATTGTATGACATCATAGAACAATAATAATTTTAAATCAGGATTTACTTCCGCATAAACAGATTGCCAATCCACAGACTCAACTGCAAGAACAAACTGTTCCATGTTTGATTGAGTATAAGAACGTTTAAATTGATAATCCTTGACAGTAGAGGAACTGCAACCAAGCGTAAGTAATAGATAATTATGATCAGATAAATCGCTGATGTTGTTTACTACTTGATATTGATAGTAAGTTCTTGCGAAAATATTATCTATGCAAGTCGCTGTCGACTCACATACACGAGTCGGTGTAGTTACTGTCGGAACCAACTTATAGGACAGCATAAGTTTTGAAAAGTTTTTAGCGGAAGCTGTATGCTGTAGCAGGTTGATATTAAAATCCCCGCAAACTAAGGTTTCTAGAAAATTATTCCTTGTTGAAGATATACAGAGCATTCCAATGAAAACGATCCACCTTAAATAAGTCAAAAACGTCAAGAAATACGAAAAAACGCCGAGACACGTCAATTTTTGTTGGAAGGGGAAAACTTTTTCATCAATAAGGCAAAATCATATTTCTCTCAAATGTTGCGCGTAAATATTCCATCGGTGAGATCGCTTAATCATCCCATGTAGATTTATTTAAGTATTGAAAATGACGGAGTTTAATTTGAGTGATATTTGAATCATCAGTTTCTTTGTTTTTTTTTGTTTGTTTCTTTGTTTTCTTTTGTATTGAGTTTATGATGAAAATTCGTATGTAATACCTAATAATAATAATTGGTTAATTTTTGTTTTGTTTCCAATAAATATAAAGTAACGTCCAGTGCACCACTGCCTACTTTTCGATAACAAATTAGATAATATGAATATCTGAAATTAGTGTCATCATGTCAAAGCTACCTTGATTTAATCAAATTTTTAGTACATAATCGCCATTTAAAACACTTACATTGATTTTTACAAAGAAACTAACAGAGATAGGTATAGGGAACCTTAATAACATTTAAAAGAGAAATAAAATTAAAATCGAATGACGATGTTAGATATGGGATGTTCCATTTAAAATAAGCAAATTATTGAGCATTAATGGTACCCACAGTTAGAGGTGAGATTTCAACCATCCTGTATAATTTTTAGAAAGCATCTTTATTTTAGCATTAGATGTAATGGTTGTGTTAATGAAATAATACAACTTGAAACACGTAACTTAAATACGTACGTCAGGTACTCATTCTAAATATTGATCTACATTTTCAAAAATTGCTAAATATCTCAGAAACTGTTGAACCTAGAGATGCTCCAACAAAAACAATTTAAATATGTGTTGCCGTTTTTTGTATATTAACCGAGCCGAATGTGGTGCCCTACCCTGTATATAATATGTTATTATTAAGTTTTTTTTTGCCGATTGTTGATTTATCTCTGAATGTTCAATTTATTATTGAGTTCTTGGCCTTTCCATGGCTGCTAGATATATTCCTCCGAATGTAACCATATCAGTTAACCAATGGACAGAGATTTTTAGTCTGGTGTATCCACCACATCCCCTAGTGGGAGATTTTAAATGTCGCCATACTGCGTGGGGAAACTATTATTAACGCAAGAGGAGAAAATCTACTAGAAGTAATCAATGATAATTTTCTGATGGTATTGAATGACGGCTGGCCCACGAGAATTACGCCTCCTAATTTTAATGTGAGTGTTATTGACTTAGCGTTATGCTCTCCAGACCTGACATTAACTTGTACAACACGTGAAGATACTCTAGGTAGTGACCATTTTCCTTTAGAGATCACAATTACCTCTCTAAATAATAAACAGCAATTAAATTTCCTGTCTTCGCAAAAATTCAACACCAAAAAAGCTAATTGGGATAAAGTTTCTGATTTAATACAGAATAGTTATTATTCTCAGAAAGTAGGTGGCTTTTATGAAGAATTTATATATATATATATATTTATTTTATTTTAGGAGCTGAATTAACAATTCCCGAGATGGGTAGTTTTTCCTGCCAATATAATCCATGGCCTTAGTGGGATGTGTACTATTCCAGATTAATCTACCTCAGACGGTTTTTCATCCGCGGACATAAAGTCAGTGGTTCATTTGAGGCATTCTTGATTGCCAAACGTTTCATTGCAAAAGTGAAAATAATTCACCTACGAAGGAAAAGTAGTAGCTTTAGGAAGTTTTGTTCGTCTGTTCATAGAGAGACTCCAATCAGCTCTGTGTGGCAAGTTGCTCGTCGTTTCAAACGTATTAACTCAAATGTTGCACAAAGAACAATTCATGATTTAGGTTTGTCGGAAATACTACAAAGAGCAACTCCTACTGTCCCACTACAGTTGGAATTAATCCATCCAAGACTTGATAATAACAATCGTAAAAAAAGCTTGCTTGTTCCGTTGTTAAAACCAAATTCACCTCCCGAGGATGCGAGTAGTTATCGTCCAATATCACTCCTTAAAACCCTTTGAGACCCAATTTTTAATTCGTTTAAAACATCCATTTTTCCTATAAATTTGTATTTTTAGTGACATGGGTGAGCAAATATTTTGTAAGAAATGAAAACTTTGTTATAAATAAAAAAATATTAATGGGACATATATATCCCAGTGGAACTTTATTTACGTCACAATTAGAGAAAATCTATAAGAGTATGTGAGAAAATACACATTTATTCATAATAAAATAGAAATCATACCTACATTTTTTTAACTTCGGATGTATGACACTGAGTAAAACAATGTTTGCATAATCCTATATCGCACATTGCACAAATGGTAGTGGTTCTTCGGTCTTTCCCCATTTGTGAACAACGAGCACAATGTCGCTTTTTTGGAGTTTCAATAGGCATATGTTTCCTTACATTTTTCATAACTTTAACTCCATTTGATGGCCTACCGCAAGTCTTTCGTCGACGTTTGACTGTGGTACGCGCCTTTCCCTTTTCAATTAGATCTTCTACATATGAAATACCTTTTTCAACCATCTGCAAGATTTTTGTCCCATATCGTAGATACCGCTCGTCTGGTCTGCGATATTCACTCCACCCATTATTTCGTTGTAAAAAGCAATAGCAGCAGGACAAGGAACATCTACTCTATTACCAGTTTTGTCTTTTCTCTTCACACTTGCCATTTCAATACCATGACCGTTGCTCAACAAGATTACTTGTTTTGTATCTTACCATTTGATCCCCTCTGTTAATTTTTCTATTTTCTTATTTAATTTTTTGCGCATGTTTTTTTTCTGGTGGTTCCTCCTGCAGGATACTGAAAAGCGTTCATAAAATTTACTGAAGTAAAAAACCTATCAAACGCTAAAACTACATTTGAATTTCGCATGGTTTCATATAGTTTTTTCCCACTGTTTCGCCGCGAGTACCCTTTCTTTCAACGGCATTTTTGCCGCAATATACATTTACATCATAAGTGTATCCTGTTTTAGCATCACATCTGCACTATAATTTAATACCCCTCTTCATGGGTTGTTGTGGCATATATTGTTTCAAAGATGACCTTCATTTGAATCCCATCATGCTTTCGTCGATACTTTGTCTCGTACTGTCAGACCGGTACTTTTTAAAAGTACCTTTTATCGCTCTATTTCCCAAAGATGGACGAGACGGCCAATGTGTTTAGGCACTTTGTTATAGCATATGACTTATGTGCACCGTATTGTGATCATAACTTCACCTGCATCAGCAAGACTTGTAAATTTTCGTTTATCGCGATTGTATTGTTTTATTTGTTGATTTGTACAGTCTGCAATGAAAGTAAACAAATTTCGCGGAAAAAGTTTGTTAAATATTTCCAGTGGGGAAGAATTTGTAGCAATTGCGGCGTCTATTACACATTGGGTGTCACAGTAAATATTCAGTCGCGATACATTAGTATTTGTGAGTGAAGACCATATTACGTTATTATATGACGCAGTTTCAGATTCGTCAACTGACACTTTGATAGTATCTTCTTCGCTGTTTTCAGCACTTTCTTCTCCATTGTCTTTGTTATAGTCATCGGAAGGCTTATATGATGCATGCGACGCATCACTATCGTGAAATGGGTCCTGCTCTGAAGATGACTCCCCAGACACGTTATCTATGATTTCTTCTCCTGAATATAATCGCTTAGATTATCGGAAAAGCATTGAAGTTCAGCACTGTACATTCTCTTCCTTGATATGCTGTAAAACGCCATTAGGATATACATCAGCATATTGCAATTAAAAAGGTAAACCTAATTCAAAGTACTTGATTTAGTGATAACCACACGTCGTACACAAAATGCATAAAGGGAACGTTTAAAGTTCAATCCTGACACACAGACACGTGTTTAGAACTTATTTGTTCTCATCAGTGTGTGATACAAGAGTATGAACTAACAAACGAATTCCCCCGTACCCGTCATATCCAGAAATTACTCGACAGAAACTCAGAAGATAAACTCCATGACCTCTATAGGGCGATAACCAGACACCAACAAGGTCAGATCTCAGACGCTCTACACGATTGATTACAGTGATCACGTGTGTAAGTGCCACCGTCAACTATCGGACATCCCGATAAGTGTAAACACAAACAAAACACAAAAGTGTGAGACGTGTACATCCCTCTGCCGGAGATTTGGTTAAACTACATCAGCATATTATCAGTACTACTGAGTACTACTCGGTACCTCGGAGCGAGTGGATGTGTTTCACAGCGATCGAAAGTTATAGTACGGACAAACAATTAATTTTTAAGTGTGTTATTGACTAGTATACGTACTACGCTATAATGGCACCATGTTGTGCGAAATGCAATCTAGATATTAAAGGAAGAGAAAAATATCTAGAATGTAATGGTTTCTGTGAAAAGTCTTTTTATCAAAATTGTGCCGGAATATCTGACATCGCATACAGGGTGATTACAGAAAAACTTAATGTGTTATGGTCGTGTGAGGACTGTGGAATAGGAAAAAATTATTCTCTTAGAAAAATATTCAATAATATTGAAAAAGCGTTTAGTGAATTGTCCAATGAAATTAAAAAACAGAAAGTGTCGGTGAATTCATCTTATGCTGGTAAACTTAAAACGAACAACGAATCTGTATTGTTAATAAAGCCAAAAATTGATGGACAAACTAGTGGAGTAACCAAAGAGGACGTAAGAAAGTGGATTTATCCTACTGAAGATGAAATATTTTGAATAAAAAGTGTATGGTCGTAGAGGCATTATGATTGAATGCAAAAACAATCAAGCAATATCTAAATTAAAGCGTGAAGCGCAAATTAAATTAAGCGAAAAGTATAGCATTAACGAACCCAAGAGGCGGAGTCCGCGTGTGAAGATAACAGGAATGAGGGATAAACGGAGCCAGGAGGAAATTTTAAGTAAGATAAAAGCGCAATAAGCTTAAGGAAATAATTAATAACAATAATGACGCAAGTATAGAATATATTGAATTTGCATCTGGCATAGAAACTGAACCGGAATCAATTGCGGAATGTTTTAATAATTACTTTATTGAAAGTATAAATGAAATTCGTGAAGGGACTGATAATATTCAAGATGACTCACTTATCAAAACTTTAGGCCAGGCGAATAGAACATTTAGTGAATTTCAACCAACTACAATCATACGATTAAAAGAGATAATTGCTTCGATGTCAAATAAATCAATTACCGATAACTTGGATATAAAAGTTGTTCAAGATGCATTTCCTGTGATTGGTGAGGTTTTGCTTGGAATAATTAATGAATCTTTCAGATTGGGAACTTTTTCAAGTATTTGGAAAACTCTCACAGTAACACCGATATCAAAGGTGAAAAATGCCAGAAATTGTAACGAATTTCGACCAATCAATATGTTACCAACGTTGGAGAAAGTATTGGAGCATGTTGCTAAAGAACAATTGGAAAATTTTATAAAGAATAATTCATTATTGACAGATGTTCAGTCCGGTTTCAGACGAAATCATTCTTGAATTTGGTGATTTCTAATTGGAAAGAAAAAATAGAAAAGGGCAATAAAATTGTGGCAGTTTTTCTTGATCTGTAGGGAGCATTTGAAACAATTGACAGAAAACGTTTGATAGAAAAGCTTTGCCATATTGGAATACGGGGAATCGCACTGAGATGGATTAAAGATTATGTGCAAGGAGGAATGCAGGTAACAAAGTTTTAAAACAATACGTCGTCAATTAGAAGAACCTCGTTAGAAGTTCCGCAGGAGTCAAAATTGGGTCCACTCTTATTTGTTTTAATTTTTAATTTTAATTGCTACTAAACAGTTGTGTGGTAGTATACATAAAATCTTTTTCTTCAGACATACATAAACAAAACGAAAAATAATCTAAAAAATACTTCGCTTTTAGTTTCAGCAGTTATGTCAAAACTTATCTGTCAACATCAAAATGAAGCCTACCTACTTACATTTGTTTCATGTATATTATATAGACACATCGAAAAAAATCATAATTAGAGTAGGCTATGTGAATGGATTGTTACTTTAGCCACTTTCACATAATGACATTTATTCCTTGCAATTCCTTGACATTTAATTTGAGATTATAAACTTTGGTACAATAAAATGTCAAATAATAAATGTCATTATGTGGTAGTGGCTAAAGCAACAATCAAAACCATTTACATAGCCTACACCAATTATGTTATTTTTCGATGGCACGTTACTATAAGGGAGAGAAATGCGTTATTTTGGCAGAGGTGCAATTCGCACTAATAAAGCACTCGCTGCGCTACGCTTATGCTCGTGCTTTAAATTCGCGCTCATGCTGGAAAATCGTCTTCCCGAACTTGGTATGTAAATTACTATTGTACCACGCTTATGTCAGTTTATGTTATAAAATTCAATTTTTAACCCGGTTAGCTTGTGTTAAAAGTGTCACTTTTACAGTCAGTTGTATAAAATAGTACAGTATTTTGTATGGAGCAAAAGTGATACTTTCATGGCGCGCTCGTGCAAGCCATGAAAAGTAACTTTTCCTCCAGATAAAATATGCTATTTTTTTTCAAACGTCGGCAAATTTGTGCAAAAATATCTATTTTTAATTGAAGATAAGAGGGTTTGGTAGGATGTTTGGACGTTCAGACCGATGATTAAGCTCGAGCTGTTTCTATAGTAACTCATCATAAAACTGTCAAGTGGACACTGTCAACATTGAAATTATGTGTTTGTATGTTGCTATAACACTTTTCCCTCCGGCGCGGTGGCGGAAAAGTGAAAAGTAAACCTCCGGCCGGCGGAGAAAAAGTGACACTTTGCGGCCGACTACTCAGTCGAGAAATGTCAGTTTTATTGACGTATGAAGAAAAAATATCTTATTACAGTTTTTGAGCCATTTATTAATTATATGTAAAAGGTTATTGTGTGAGCTCAATTAGTTGACATTTATACTTGACTTATTTTGAATTGTTGACCATAGAATAACTTAGATAGAATGGCAAGTACTGTAGTGGGGCTGAACGACTATTGCAGCGCCTCTTGCAGTCATACCGGTACTATTTAAGTCACAATTTAGCGCGCGGGTTATTTAAAATTTTATTTCTATATTTTATTAAATGATTGCATTGCAGACAAAAGTTGAAATTTAACTGACATTGTGATTTGAGACAAATAAGTAGTATGCATATAATAGAATGTCTGACATACGTAATGATTTGATGAAATGGCTGTTTCGTATGGATAATGTCAAATATAAGAATTAGAAGTTCTAAATGCTATCTACTATTACTTTAATTAAAACAAAAATAAGTCTTATTTCATGTTATGTCATTATAAGAAATACAATATTTAAACTGCTTAGAGGAATTCACATAACTGATTAAACTATAGAGAATACCAAGCAAATTCGCAGATGGTATAGACCTTAAAATCAATTGGGAACAATTTAAACATTCCTTTTTAAAATGTGCAGAGGAAGGAAATATTAGTGTTTGATTATCACAATTAAACATCACTTCGTTACAATCATACCTTCAATATCTTTTCTTTCTTCACTGGAAATCGCCGTCTATCATTCATATATACACACACTTTATTCATTAAAATATACAATATAGGTACCTAAAGCAATATTTTCAAATTACCGACATAGCTACTTACATAGGCGAAACGATACCTATATAACCAGGATCAGAACACTTATTTTTATAAGAGAGTTAAATTTCTCGGTTCGCTTCTACCTAAAAACCCATTTTTTGTGTATAATGTTAAAATTATATTATAATACAAAAATGACAGAAGACAATAGAGAACATGTGACAGGATGGTGACAGCGAAAAAATCATCAAAAAAGGTAAATTTACGCACTGAGTGAGAGAGATAACATTCATTTAGTACCGGTATGACTGGGAGATGGCGCTGTTGTTCTCGTTCAAAGCCTGTTTAGCTAGTTGCCACACCATGTTGTTGACGTTGTCCCTAGTAAGTTTAAAACACGCGCGTGTTTTAATGATGGATTTACGCACGCGTTTGCGTGTTTTAAGCAAGCAAAATGGTTTACAAATAAAAAAAAATCTTCAACTGAGTAGAAGGCATTATTTAATAAGTGCTCTTTTAGCTTTTTGGTACATTGTCCAGATGGCAGCCGTTTTAGATAATCAGGGAGCTTGTTGTAGATTTTTGTGACGCAGAAGTCAGCGTATCTTTGTGTAACCTGGATTCTGTGATAAGATGGCTTAATGTCATCCTTAGATTGGGTGTATATTAATTATGCGCATCGCCATTCAAGTATAACGCATTTCTGTGGCGTTCTACATATTTGACGCTGGCAACTATTTATAGTGACTATAAATGTTTGTAACAAATATTTACTTTGGCAACACTGAAAAATTGGCTTGCCTGGTTATTCGTATATAGGTACAACTTTGTAGGTTATGTCATTTGTATCATATGGATGCGTTATGCATGTTTGTTTACTGATACCGAAGGAAGATTTATAGAAAACGAGTTTTTTGAACGCATATTTTAAACGACTAAACAAAAATTATTCAAAGAATATGCGCAGAGTGTCGACTTTCCACTGCTAAACAACACTGTACTCGTCGTGATAAATTGTTAAACACATTAGTTAACATTTCAGGTCCTATATTTGTTATTGCCTCCTCAATAGCGTTCCGTAACTGTTGTAAATTTGTATTTGATTCCGGTATATTGTGTTTTTTAAATAAGGGAACAAAAAGAAATCTAGCGGCGTCCAGTCGGGAGATCTACTTGACCACAAACCTATACTAATCAAACGGTCTGGGAAGAATTGGTGTAAATAATTAATTGCTATTTGTGCAGTGTGTGCTGTAGATAAATCTTGCTGAAAATAACCACTCGTTAACTCTATGTCATCCAACTGATTTATAAATGATTCCAAAATAATGGCTTGGTAGCGTTGAGCATTAATAGTTTCTTGAAAGAATATCGGACCAATAATTCTTTGCCGTGACATTGCCACCCAAACACTTGGCACTTGCACTAAGTTCTGCGAATTCTCTGCCGACCAAGTTCTGAAGTTCTGGGAATTAACATAGCTAGACAGATGAAACCAAGCCTGAGATTGTTATTATACCAGTAACAAAACTGTGTTCGTAATACGAAATCAGGAGGATGAAGTTGCTGAACAATTATAAATTTATATGGATGTAAATGCTTTTTTAGGATCTTACGAGTGGATTCATAGGAGAGTTCAGGAAAGGACGTAAAAACGGTTAAAAGGAAATAATAATAATTGATAATGGGACTTTACCTATTTGTTGAGATAAACGACATACTGAAATATGAGGATTTTCCGCAACACGTTCATTAACATTATTCAAAACATCAGGTGTAGCAACAGTGGGACGGCCAGTAGATTTACCTTTAGCCACATTACCGGTGTTCAAAAACCTTTCAACAATTCTTGTAGTGTGTATAGTAAAGCTACGGTAATCAACTTGGTCCTCTGGATACATTGCAACAAATTGCTCAAAAGTTGATTGCAGCGAATATATCTAATTACCATCATTTTGTAAGCCGCTTCGAAAATAAGCCATTACAATAAATGTGTTTTGCTCAATAATAAATACCATTGTTAAAATGAAATTGAGTGGTTTTATTCGTGACTTTTGCTTTGACAAATATGACAAATTTAAATTTAAAAATCAGGTGTGCTAACATAAAATTACAGAAGTGTTGCCAACTTAAGTCGAAAATTTACAATCATTTATAGTCGCATTGTATATGTATATGTACAGGGTTGGCAAATTTCGATGTTTTAATAGGCGATCTCGGTAACTATAAGAGGTATCAAAAAACGGACCACGCATCCTCGATCTGTTTTTTCGAGAAAAGGATGATGGTCAAAACCAAATTTGGCTATCGGCTTTCGGTTTCGAGTTATCCGTGAAAATTCGATTTTTCCCATTTTCGTTTTATCATGATATCTCGGCTATTTATGAAAATTGACAAAAATGACGTTTACATTCTTGAGGTACTTTTTTGATTAGAATGCAGTGGCGTTAGAGATTTTTTGACAAAATTTTCGAAATTCGAGGTAGGACATAAAGTTTTATTTTTTTATATGGAACATATAGTTGGCTATGGTATCATTAAAAAGAGGATTTTTTTGCTAATTCAATGATATATATCATGTGGGGTCTTTTCGTTCATTTCACTGTATTATAGCAAAAAATTAACATTTTCCATTGATTTTCATCATTTCATTGCTTTTTGTTAGTAGACGTGTGTCATTCAACAAACCTGAATCTGTCAGTAGGTTTATAAATACTATCAATGGTTTAAATTGATTACTTGATTGTTGCTTCATCTTAAAATTATAAATCTGCGATGGCTTATGAAAATTACGAAAAGTATGGTATGTTGGAATGCTTTATTCACAATAATAATAATGCTGAAGCTGCATGTGAAACATATTTTAATCGTTACCCGGAACGGAGGCAACCTAATAAATCTATTTTTAAATGAATGAAAGAAAATCTCATTAATTTTGGAACATTTAACAAATCAAGATGGACGATCACACATATTTTAAATTTTATTTTCAGAATAAATTAAAACATGATTAAAAGTTATTTACAATAGATGTTCGAACTGGCGCCTATTATTTACAATATACAATTCACACCGTCTCGAAACGCTCTGAAGTGCATTGTGAATATGAATATAAGAAACAGAATTAAGACACTGTATAAAGTTCTCTCTCAGTTCGTTAATGTTATTATGAGTTTATTTGTATAACCGGTCTTTAAGATGTCCCCAGAAAAAGAAATCTAGGTGTGACAAATTCGGCGAGCATGGTGGCCATCTTACTGGTCCGCCGGTACCTATCCAGTTGTCTCCAAAATTTTCAGTCAACAATCCTGGGACGATTCCAGTGTTATGGGACGGTTTGCCGTCTTGCTGGAAAAATACATTTCTCATCTCATTCAAAGACAGTTCTTCCAAAAATTCTTCGACTACATGTTGGTTTATGATGGTATAATACCGTTGACCATTTAATTTTTCTTGATACATTCGGTATGCCAGAATACGATTATTAAATAGGGCACACCAAACACTAAAGCCGAATCGTCGCTGATTTTGAACATCGACGGCACGGTAGGTGTTAACATCACACCACCAATGTTCGACACAATGAACATTGGTGGTGTGATGTTAACCCCTACCGTGCCGCAAAAATTCCGTTACTGCTATTGTAGACTTTATCCGTCCAAATAATTTTTCTAAAAAATGATGGATCCTGCTGAATTTATTGAAGATATCAATTGCAGAATTCTAAGCGTCGTTTAGGATCAGTCAATAGGAGCTGCTGTTGTTTCCTCACTTTGTATGACCTAAACTTATGTTTCTTCAAAACTCATAACGCACGTCGCGTCGTCGTGATATACCCAATTCCACTTCAATGTGACGGCTTGAGATTGAAAAATTTGCCACTGCCATTTCAATAACATTGACCGTAACTTCCTCAGTATCTTCCTTCTTATAATTCTTCGATCTTGACATGTTGAATGTTCCAAAATTAATGAGATTATCTTTCAGTCTTCCAAAAATAGATTTATTAGGTTGCGTTCTTTCTGGGTAACGATCAAAATATGTTACACATGCAGCTTCAGCATTATTATTGTTGAGAATAAATCTTTCAATTCCTGAAATATTTCCACTTATAGGTCAATAAAACAACAATTAATTAAATACCAATTTATTCCAATAAATAAAATAATAAATAAATTGATAATACCAATTGGAATAAATTGGTATTTAATTAATTGTTGTTTTATTGACCTATAAGTGCAAATATTTCAGGAATTGAAAGATAAGTACATAAAGGTCACAAAATAGATATATTCACTGAGAATAAAGCATTCCAACATGTACTTTTCGTAATTTTCATAAGCCATCGCAAATTTATAATTTTAAGATGAAGCAACAATCAAGTAATCAATTTAAACCATTGATAGTATTTATAAACCTACTGACAGATTCATGTATATTCAATGACACACGCCTACTAACAAAAAGCAATGAAATGATGAAAATCAATGGAAAATGTTAATTTTTTGCTATAATACCGTGAAATGAACGAAAAGACCCCACATTATATATATCATTGAATTAGCAAAAAAATCCTCTTTTTAATGATATCATAGCCGACTATATGTTCCATATAAAAAAAATACAACTTTATGTCCTATCTCGAATTTCGAAATTTTTTTCAAAAAAATCTCTGACACCACTGCATTCTAGTCTAAAAAGTGCCTGAAGAACGTAAAAGTCATTTTTGTCAATTTTCATAAATAGCCGAGATATCGTGACAAAACGGAAATGGGAAAAATCGAATTTTCACGGATAACTCGAAACCAAAAACCGATAGCCAAATTTGGTTTTCACCATCGTCCTTTTCTCGAAAAAACAGATCGAGGATGCGTGGTCCGTTTTTTGATACCTCTTATAGTTACCGAGACCGCCTATTAAAACATCGAAATTTGCCCAGCCTTAAAACCGACTCACCCGACAAGCGACGTAGACCTAACGTCGCACACAGAAACTTTCAACATTTAACTGGATGTTTGTAGTAATAAAGCAATTTGCTTATGAACAGGTAGAATAGCTACGTAATATAGCTACGTAATGCAAAATGAATGGGAAGATCGCTGCAGAAATATATTCTTTTTCAGATACTTTGAATATCTGCATTATTACGTAGTATAGCGTTTGCCAACACCCATTACCATTAATGACATATAACGCAAATAAAATAATTATTGTATTTCTTCATATCCCTACTTAACTGAATTCAATAATGTGCTACAAATCAATTTTAGAACCATAAGAAAAATTATTTATCAAAGCAAATAGCCAGGAATCTATGTTCGTCTTAAGTTTGTTTCGTTAAAAACACTGATTTTATTCTAGAATTAATAACAAAACACACAGTAAACAAATAATAATTTATTTCAAATAATAAGGAAGGTAAACGAAAAGGTAGTCAAACTGAAAACAAATTATTACACAGAAAAAACTTTTTAATTATTGGTTGGTTCTGAAGGACATTTTCTGCACCATCATGCGAACATTCATTCTCTAAAGTATATGTAATAGACTTTTTTATCTTGTATAATATATGTATTCTAACTGACAGTAGCGAAGTGAATAATACTGTATATCGCAGCAGCTTTGAGTGTGGCCGAGCGTCATTTTATTATATTTCTAATGGATGTAGATCCGTGAAATTTTCAGAATAGGTATCATGGGCTAATTCCTGTCGAATGGTGTATCTTTCGAAAACATGGTGTCGCAGGTTATTGAGATAATCGCCGTCTTTGTTCTCTTTTAACGTCAGCAATGCGATTTCGTTTGATGTTTGAAATCAGCGTGAGAAATGCAATGTTTTTGATCGAGCCTTCTTCTCGTTCAAGATGCGCATGTCGAAGAAAATCAATTTCACCTATTGAGAATGACGGTCGAACTTTGAAATTAGAGAGAAAATCAATTTCACCGATTTCGAATGACGTTAGAAGTTTGAAATTTTGGCAGTAGATATTGTTTGTATCCTAAATTTAGGTAGGATACTTTCCGAGAGCCTAGTTGGTCACATGTCGTCGGAAGCGACGCCGGCCTGTCTTTCTCAAGTAGCTAGAGAAAAATGTCGTCGAGATTTGAAATCCCCGGCCTACTAGCAATCCAACCCATATACAATTTTTTTTCCGCTGGGGCTATTAAGCTGAAAATTTTAGAAGCTATGCGCATCGCAGTAGCTGTGAGTATAGACAGGCTTCATTTTAGTATATTTCTAATGAATGTAGATCCGTCAAATTTTCAGAATAGGTATTATGGGCTAATTCCTGTCGAATGGTGTATCTTTCGAAAACATGGTGACGCAGGTTATCGAGATAATCGCCGTCTGTGTTCCCTTTTAACGTCAGCAAAGCGATTTCGTTTGATATTTGAAATGAGCGTGAGAAATGCATTTTTTTTGATACTGCTTTTTTCTCATTCAAGATGCGCATGTCGGAAAAAATCAATTTCACCTGTTGAGAATGACGTTAGAACTTTGAAATTTTGGCAGTAGATATTGTTTGTATCCCAAATTTAGGTAGGATATTTTTCGAGAGCTTAGTTGGCCAAATGTCGCCGGAAACGCCGCCAGCTTGTCTTTCTCAAGTAGCTAGAGAAAAATGTTGCGATTTGAAATCCTCGGCCTACTAGCAATCCAACCCATACACAAGTTTTTTTTCCCTGACGCTATTAAGCTGAAAATTTTAGAAGCTATGCGCATCGCAGTAGCTGTGAGTATAGACGGGCTTCATTTTAGTATATTTCTAATGAATGTAGATCCGTCAAATTTTCAGAATAGGTATTATGGGCTAATAGCTGTCGAATGGTGTATCTTTCGAAAACATGGTGTCGCAGGTTATCGAGATAATCGTCGTCAAATTTAGGTTGTTTCTGTAATTTTTCAAACAGATTCTACGAATAAATCAGCAAATTAAATTGCAAAGCATTGTCCATTTAAACAAATCTCTATCTTCAGTAATACGGAAGATACCCATGGAATCCTACCAGATTTGGGACACCCTGTAACAATAACGTTTTATTTTATTGACCGCGATATCGCTTATTTTTGGTTAATTTTACTTGAATAGTTTCTTTTAACATATTACTTTAGTTTAATTCATTTCACGTAAAGGCTCGTATAAAATGAATATGTCTTTCTCCGCATCACGAAATTTTGCATGCAGAAGGAACGCGTACCTTATTTTTTATTATTTTTTTAGATCGCGCGTGCAATTCTGTATCAAAACTTACTAACTTACTACTTGAATCCGCGAAAAGTAGATTTTTTTTAATGGAAAGGTATATATTTTCTTAGATATTCTGATTCTATAAAAGATTCTCTTTTTAATCCGTATTAGGTGTCCTTATACCTAAAATGGAACGTGAATAAGTTATAAACGATTTAATTACCCTCTACACCTAACATGCTCAGATACGTCAATTTACGGAAGCACGGATGCTTAGCTTGTTTGTTTTTCATACTTACTTACTATTTATTTTGACATCTGTCATTTCTGTTAATCATTCTCTCATACATCGAGAGAAATAGACCTGCACTGTACAATAACTATCGTACTCAATATGGGGATGTATTTTACAACAACAACAAATTATTGTATTTATTATTGTATACATATTGTAATTTTATTATTTTTCCGTGCTTTATAATAATGCAATTAATAATTTTTACATTACCTATAATAACATATAGATTGTGTCGCTTCTATACAATACATTTTCCTTAGTGTAATTAATTAGCATTGAAAATACACTAAATTAAGTAATCATGAATTTATTTATTATGCAATGTGAATATAATGAAATTAGTAGAAAAAAACATATAAAACATTTAGAGAAAGATATCATTTACAACCAATGATCAGCGAGAAGTTTAAAAACGATTTCTGAGAATTTTCAGGGATATAAAAAAGGTTTTAACAACCGATATCTTCGCAGAGCAATGGTAAAGAACAACATCAGTAAAAAATATAGATTATTTAAGAATTTTCCCAAATACTCTCAACAAATGCCATTTTAACAACCAACATAAAGTAAATTTACATCAAAGGTAAGTATACATAATTAGTAACAGTAGTAAAAGGTACAATAGAAAAAGCACAAGAACAACAATAATAAGTTAAATAAATAAATTATCTAAATGGTTCGATATGGCCATCGTTTCTGTTGAGGCATTTACTGGCATAATCGCGCATTTTGTGCTTTTTCAGAATTTTTTGTATTGTAAAATAGGTCACTTCTAATAGATGCCTGTGGATATACAATAAAACATACCAAATCTTTTAAACTTCTTGCTAGTCAGTGGATTTAAATGTTGATATTTTTCGTTAAACGTTCGGCATCTTCGTTCTATAACTTTCTTACATTCACCATGTACCTATAATAAATAAACTAATGATTTTTTCATTTGTATACGGTCTATTTTCTATAATTTAGTTGCAACAGTTTACTCATATACGATTAACAAGATGACAAACGTCAAAATAAGTGGCAAATAAGTATGTAAAACAAATGAACTAAGCAGCTTTGCTCCAGTAAATTGACATATCTGAGCATTTTAGATACGGAGGCTAATTAAATCGTTATAACTTATTCACCCTCCATTTTAGGTATAGAAATACCTAATACCGATTAAAAGAGAATCTTTTATAGAATGAGAATATCTAAGAAAATATATACCTTTCCATTAAAAAAAAATCAACTTTTCGCGGATTGAACTTATTTATAAGTAACTAAGTTTTTAAACACCCTGTATAACGTTACAGAGAAGAACTTCAAATCTTGTGTAACTACAAAATATCACCTGCGCGTATACAAAATTCCATTCGTCTCTCTTACTCCTATGTGACGTAATATCACTATAAAGTAAGATCGGTATCTGTCACTTTTTTCTTTAATTGCGAACGACTCCGAAGGAATGATATTTAGATATAGGGTATGGTACATGAAATATGTGTAAAATTCGTCGTAAACGCCGAATCTGTAATTTATTTTACAGCATGCTATTTAAAAAATCGAAGTGGATGCTCACATCCGGTTAACCGGAAGTGACATTTATTCAAGAATATTTTCACGTAATAGTTCATATTCAATCATATTTAGCCATAAAATTTCGTTTTAAAATTCCGTTCCGTTTGTCTAGTACTTTTAATAGGCCATTCTCACCAATCACCCTGTATGTTAAATATATTATTTAATATTTTATATGTTTTAGTTGAAAATGGCATCTGAAGCAGTCAATATGGTTCAAGCAATGGAGCGCGTAATTGCCAACCTCCGAAGAGGCGAGAATGTGGAACCGTATATCCAACTTTGCTCGTTAACCTGCAGCTTCTCAATAGTGCTCTGATGGCAGCACATAATGTTGGAGAAAAGAACAAGTTACAGGCCACGATATGCCGTATGTTGGGATACCGGACCTTGTTTGAGACCTTCCATGTTCGTGGAGGCGGTGAAGTTCCGGAGGAGGAAAGAATCCGCTAGCTTGATGTACAATCGGTCTTTACTAGTAGAATTCGGACAGGTTGCATTGTTAATCTGCGTCATGCGGATCCTAGAAACTTCCTGGACGATGGACGAAACATGGTTGTTAACCGTCTCGCTGACGAACTGAAAAAAGTGTCGTTCCTAAAAGTCAACGTGATCTTCATCGGGAGATTTAAGATGCTAGACCGCCTTGAATTAAAACATACTGCAACACGAAATAGGATGGTGAATTTGGAGAGTGATTTGAGGAAGTGGTATGATGAAAACGTCAAGGAGATTATTTTAAAGGAGCTCGAAGAATTTCAAGTAAGTTATTAATTCTGTATCGCGTATATATGTTAATAATTTTTTATGGTTTAGGAGCGTGATAGCGGATGGGCGTTAGATACGGTGGTTGACATAAACGTTAACATTAACCACTACAATCCGTAACGTGTTGGCTCCTATCTACCTCTACCGCCGAAAATAGCACGGAAGCAAGCTTGCATTAACGTGCGCAATAAGGATGACGCTTGCTTTGCTTGGGCTGTAGTTTCCGCGCTATATCCAGTACATTTTCATAATCACCCAGACCATACAACAAGTTGTCCTCATTATTCCACCGTGTTAAATGTTGACGCCATAACGTTCCCCATACAGCGTGGAGACATTACTAAATTTGAAAAGTTAAACAATATTAGTGTAAATGTGTACGTGTGCGATAAAAAACTAAAGTGTGTTCCGAATCGTTTGTGTAAAAATAAGAGAGATAGACACGTCAATTTACTTTTAATTCAGCAGTGCGAAAAATCTCATTATATATGGGTAAAAGACCTTTCACGTTTAATTTCAAAGCAACTGAGTACAGACACATATAAAAAGTTCTTCTGTGATCGCTGTCTTTCTTATTTTCACACAGAAGATAAACTGAAGAAACACGAACGAAATTGTGGTAATGTAAATGACTGTAAAGTCGCCTTTTCCGAAGAAAAAACAATTAAGTTTAAAAACTTTAAAAATAAGTTAAGTGCGCCTTTTATAGTATATACAGACTTTGAATGCCTAGTGGAATCTACAAACCAGACCCAAAAAACACATCATGTACCCTATAGTGCAGCTTATTATTTTAAATGTAGCTACGACGATACCCTATCATATTACCGTAGCTATAGGGGTAATGATAGTGCGAAATGGTTAGTGCGTGAATTAATAGACATTGCTGAAAATGTGAAGACAGTATACTGGTGCCTTATCTCTATGAACAGACTTACACCTGATGAATATAGACAATATTATACTGCCACATGTCATATATGTGAAAAGCCTCTTGGTGACGATAGAGTTAGAGACCACTCGCATTTTACCGGCAAATACAGATGTTTTAGTAATCATAAAAAAAAAATAAATACTGTGATGAGTCACTGCCACGCGTGATTATGACGTCATCCACCGTGACCGGCGACCGATGAGTAATCCTCCCGAACTTGTCCAGATCGATATAGAATGATCGAGAAATAATCACGGAGGCATATACAGGGATCTTTTTTATCATTACACATACACTTTCCCTATGTGTAATGATAACAAGAAAAAAGTCAATGCATTGACATAGTAGGCAACCAATTATACACCAATCATGAATTTACTTAAGGGTTGCTATGGAGAAAAAAAACATATTTCCAAATATTTCTGAATTTTTATTAATAAGTGTCATAAATTAAATACATTTCATTAAAACATAAATAATTCATGAAATCATGAATAAGTACAATAAAAATGAAAAAGTGGCAATGATAATGTGGTATCAGAAGAATAATAGTTTAAGGCAAGTTCGAGACATGTTTTCGGTCAATTATCCCGACAGGCCTATATCTTGCACAAAAACAATTCTAAATATTTTAATAAGTTTAAAAAAGATGGTTGTGTTTTAAATTCTCACCAAAAAAGAAATAGGACGAATATCATTTTAACAGAACACATGAAACTAAATATTCTGAGTATCGTACAGTTCGGTGTATAAAACTCTGAAAGAGTTTAAATATAAGCCGTACAAGATAGCAAATCACCAACAACTATTTGAAGAAGACAAAATAAAACGAACTGATTTTTGTGAATTAATGTTTAATATGTTAAATGAAAACCACGAAATTTTAAATAAAATCATTTTTACTGATGAGGCTACATTTACCATTAATGGTGAAGTTAACTAACAGAACTTTCGGTTTGTACCCTACGTTTATCCATTAAAAATTATTACATTTCCTTTCCATTAATCCATTAGGTATTGGTCCCGCACAAATCCTCACGCACAAAACCTTACCCGAACACAGTACCCAAAAAAAGTAAATATCGGCATAATAAGAGACAGACTTACTAGTCCATTTTTTATTGAGGGTAACCTCACTGCGGCAAAATATTTGGATTTGTTTAATAATAATTCCAGAAATTGAGATGCTGAACGTTGAGGAACCTTGGTTCCAAATGGACGGGGCTCCGCCACATTCTACAAACACCGTCAGAAACTTTTTAGATAACATATTTCTAAGACGGTGGATTGCTAGGTTTGGTCCCATATCATGGCCTTCAAGATCAGCCGATTTATCACCTAATGATTACTTTCTTTGGGGTTACCTGAAAAGTAAAGTATACAATAACAGACAAATTCGTAACTTGGACGAATTGAAAGATCGTATAGGTACAGGATGTAATGGAATAAATCCGCAATTTATAAGAAATACGCTTCGTGGTTTTCAAGATCGTCTCGCTTATTGCCTTGAAAGACAAGGTGGTCACTTCGAAATCTAGATATAAAATTTATCTTTACCTTCTACTACTTTATTTTGTGCAATTGTTATAATAAATTTATTTTTTCGTTCAACTGCCATTCTGCATTTTCTTTTTTAGAAACATAACCTAATTCTTTGTGACTTTATTTTCCTCTGTATCTCCGTCAATTACCGTATCACCTACTGTTACTAATAAGGATAGTATTATTGCAATCAAATATTTTCGCGCAAAATCCTACGTTTCGTAATACATTTGAAAAGTTTCAGATGTATCTTGTAAAGTTTTTCGGTATAAAAAAATTAATATTAGATTTCTCGAATTTAGAATAGTAGATTTACAAAATAGTTTTTTGCTTATATTGGCTTATATCACGCTACGCGGCCAGGGAATCTGGCGGGAAATTGTCTCCATATACGTCAATGATATTTTCTTTGAAATGTTGAAAGATTTCTTAAAAGTTACAAAAATTATCGAGGAAAAAAATTATTGTATACACCTATTATGTTGCCGAAGTAATGATGTACTTCGAATTTTAAAAATATAAGAAAAACTTTTACAAAATAGTTATTTGCGACACGAGTGTTAAAAGTGCTATTTTATTTTCGGAGTAAGATTTGCGACACCAGGGATTATTAGCGCGTGGAACAATTTAAAATAAGCAAAGTAAAATTGCATTTTAAAATGTGTATCGTACAGTATTTCGTCTACAATTTCACTTTTTATTTCAAAATAATAAAAAGTTAATAAAAAACGACAGCTCATGGTTCTCGCTTGTCAAAATACGACTGTATAACTGGTTGCCTACTATGCAGCTATAATGCATTGATTATTTTTTTATTAAGTTGCACATAGGGAAAGTGTTTGTGTAATGATAAAAAAAGAACCCGGTATGTATATGTGGGCGATCTAGGAGAGGAGGTCAGTCTTGATGGAAGAGCGTGCCCGTCGCGAAGACTTAAATAAATTGTTATAAATCGGAAATATAAATATTCTGTACTTATATAGTTTGTTAAGTGTTATACGTGTATTTGTTTTTATTGTTAGTGTTAAGTGTTTATTTAATCAATATATCGTTTTAAACCGAATATCGTTTGCTTTGAACCCGATAACATTACAATACATTAAATTTTGTTTGCAGAGGACCAGCTCATCCGCAATGGAATTTGGAATATCAAGACACCAAGACCATACCCATAGTATTCCACAACCTCTCCGGGTACGATAGACATTTGTTGGTGGAAGAGTTGGCAGCTGCGGTAGACCTGAAAATTATTCCCAACAATACAGAACAATATGTTGCCATGGTATTAAGTTCGGATGATCCCGAAATGAAATTCAAGTTCATCGATTCCTTCCGTTTTATGAGCTCGACCCTGGAGAAGTTGGCCTCATACCTAAATACATATCCCTCAATATATAGTCAATTCCAAGTAGATACCACCCTGCTGAAGAGGAAAGGAGTATTTCCCTATAGTTATGTCTTCGTGGGAAAGGTTAGAAGAACACCATCTACCACCTAGTGAAGCCTTCTACAATGACCTGACTAACACTCCCATTACCGAGGAAGACTATGCGCATGCCCAAGCGGTATGGCGTGAGTTCAATTGTCAGACTATAGGGGAATACCCCGATCTTTATATGAAGACCGATGTTTTGTTGCTTGTGGACGTATTCGAAAATTTCCGCAGCAGCTGCATGGCGAATTATGGGTTGAACGCGGCACATTACAATACGGCTCCGAACCTGGCATGGGACGTCATGCAGAAGCATACTGGTGTGGAATTAGACACGTTGCAGGATGTAGACATGCTCATGTTCTTGGAGCAAGGCATTCGAGGTGGTATGACGCAGTGTTCCTCGCGGTATGCAAAGGCGAATAATAAGTACATGGTTGATTACGATCCCAATCAGTCGAGTACGTATTTAATGTATTATGACATCAACGCCATGTACGCCTGGGCCATGTCGCAGTACCTCCCGTACGGAGGTTTGAAATGGGTAGAAGACGTGCAAAACTTTGATTTCAATGTGCCTGATGACCACTCCATAGGTTACATATTAGAAGTGGACCTTATATATCCCCAAGAAATCCACGAACGACACAGCGGCCTCCCAATGGCACCGCAAAAAATGAAACCTTCCGGAGCTCAACAGGAGAAGAACTACCTTATATAACAAATCAAATTATATTACTCATTACAGAAACTTGAAACAATATTTAAGTGACGGGTTAGTGTTAAGTAAAATTCATCGAGTGTTACAGTTCAAACAAAGTGCGTGGTTGAAACCGTATATCGATTTAAATACAATGTTGCGACAAAACTCTAAAATTGAGATCGAAAAAAACTTGTTTAAATTACTCTCCTATGCAGTTTTCGGAAAAACTATGGAAAACGTAAGACTCAGACGAGACATTAAGTCAGTGAATAAGTGGGATGGACGCTATGGTGCGGAAGCGTTGATAGGTAAACCCAATTTTAAGTGTTGCACCATTTTTAACGAAAATTTTGTAGCTGTGGAACTCTTTAAAAATGAATTAGTGTTTGATAAACCTATTTATGTCGGATTGTGTATATTGGATATTTCGAAAACTGTTATATGAGTTTCATTACAATTACATGAAAACTTTTTATCGAAATCAATGTAAATTGTGCTACACAGACACGGACTCATTAATCTATGCGATAGCTACAAACGTGCTCCTTGAATTTCTAAACAATACGCTACCCGATCATAAAAACCACATCTAACATTTGCCAGCATATCGGGCGTAATCGATCCTACGCACTTTCTTATTTTTTGACGTAGTTCATCTAAATTATTTGACCGTTGATGTTCGAAACCGCAAATTTTTGACTTTAGATACCCCCACAAGAAAAAATCATTAGGGGACAAATCTGGTGATCTGGGCGGCCATTTCTGTGAGTATTGTGTAAGTCGACCGTGTAAAATAAATGAAGATTCGTCAGTAAAGATGATATTAAAAATACAATTTTTATCCACACCGCATTTCTCAATTATATTCAAACAAAACTGAACTCGGTTATAATGTTCTCCAGGAAATATTTCATTTACTTTTTGTACATGATACGAACGGTATTTATTCTTCCTTAATACTTTTCTAACAGTTTCACGGGAGACATCGACACTTTCACTAATATGGCCTAACGTTTGGTATTCATTATCTTCAACAGTAACGCATATCATGATATCCCGATCCGCATTATCATATGCGGGCTTTTTATGTAAAGAGGAGAGACACCTCCGTATTTTTCAAAATTTTCCTTGATTCGATGAATTGTATTTAAACAGGGCACTGTAGGATTAATGAAGGTAGTTCTCCAAATATCTACAATTGATGAAAGTGTGTGGCCTCCATAAAACCACTTTTTAATTTAGACTTTTTCATTAATTGTGTATTCCATTAGAATAAAGTTTGATGATTCGGTAAAATAACTACTCACATAACCACTGACATTCCTGTCATATAAACAGTTGACAATACTAAAATGGATACTTCCTGTATACAGGAATGAACTACGAAAGCCCACTGTTAGGGGAAGATAGTGAGATGTAAATGTGTTAAATTTAACTCATTGTTTACTAATTAAGTATTTAACATCCGTTTATGAAACCAAACATATGTATCAATTTCAGTATTTATTGTCAACTCTATATGTGACAGGAATGTCAGTGGCACAGACTAGACAGACGACGTACTTGAATTGAAATATATGCCGCTTTTTTATTCTTTTCTAACTAATGAAATAGTGTATAGAGTCATCCTTCATCGGCATGCGGTAAAGCACGAGTTAGAGGCGCTGGTGAAGGTGCTGTTTATCGTATATGAGTAGAGATGGCGCTGCCTACATGACGTTTTTGAAATATTCGAATTCTTTTTTGTATCACACGCAATATCACACGTAAGTGAATATTTGGTGATTACTTTAGTGATTATTTTCTACAAGAATGTTTTGTATAATATGTGGATGCTCTGAAACGGAGGTGGAAAAGTTATTTTGCTTCCCAAGACAAGTTGAGAGGTAAGTAATCATATGTAGGTACATATATCGAAATTTGTAATTACCTATACTACCTAATAATTTTGTTGAATAGGTGTAACATTTGGTTCCGTGCAATGGAAGTGGGGCCTCAAGGCACAGTATCAGGACATATCCGAATTTGTAATCGACATTTTAGTGCAGAAAGTTTTGCGTCTTCCGGAAATTTTCAATTGAAAAAGGATGCGGTTCCAACATTGTTTCCTGCTGCACAAAGCCTACAATGGCCCAGCCAAAGTACGCCTGATGTGAGTTCTTTACAACCGTATGTCCGTATTTTCTCAGGGTAAGCAAACGTGTTCTGCACGCGCAGAGTTATTCTACTGGACGCATAATGGCATAATGTCGGGGAGTCTCGGACTATTGTTTACTGTTCTATTTCTATTCACATATTATTTGCATTCTGCACCTCTATTTTTGTTATTGCCTCTTAGTTATCTATTTGTAATTCTTTTCTTGAAATAAACATTTAAAATACAATCAATTCTATTTATTATTCTTACGGACGTATTATTTGTTATTGTCTTTGACAATATTGTTATTCTACTGTAAATAACAATATTATCAAGTACAATCACTAGATATTTAAATTTAATTCAAGTGTAATTCAATAAATATGTACGTAATAAGCGACTTTTTGAAATATAGCGGGAAAACACGTTTACGCCATCTACTCCATGCTTTACGTTTTTGTGAGAGAGAAAGCTATACAAAACCGCATTCAAATTAACATTAAGTTCGTCGTCTGATCTAGTCTGTGGTCAGTGGTGTTACATCAAATACTTTACCGAACTATCAAACTTTATCCTAATGGAATACACAATTATTATTGCACATAACAGTGCAATTCTGCGTCAATTTTCGCGTCAGTATTTGACATAACCACTGATATTCCTGTCATATAAACAGTTGACAACACTAAAATGGGTACATTTAATTTTACCTCCCACTACCTTCTCCTATCAATAGGCTTTAGTAGTTCAAGTTGTTATCCTGTATGTAGTTATTGACAGTGCCGCGCCAAGGTATATCGGCGCCCGGGTGCCACAAAAATTATTTTAATCTTTTTAAATAATTTTTAATATTTTTTTCCGCCCCCGAAGACCTGCCGCCCGGGTGTTGCGCACCCCCAACACCCCCGCTTGGCGCGGGCCTGGTTATTGAAACACATTACAGAAAAGAAACGATATTTTAGATTTATTTTCATTCATGGAGAATCTAGCACAATTAATTGTGAATAGTAGGTACCTACTTGAGTATTTAACGGCAGATAACCAAATTTATGCAAAATGTCCTAAAAACATATGAATACAAAAATCGGAAAAGGAGTATTAATTAAAAAAGCATAGGGAAGGAATAAGTTAAATATGTTTTATATGGCTTTAGTCCTTTGCAACGCATTTAATTTTCTCGTTTGAATTTTTGTATTGATATTTTTTTAGTCATTTTGTATAAATTTGGATATCTGTCATTAAATATTAAACAAGTACTATTCACAATTGCACTACATTCTCTATGAATGAAAAATAAATCTAAAATATCGTTTAATTTCTGTAATGTACCTATTTCATTTTCTATTTTGTTTGACAGATATAAACTAGGTATGTGTATTTATAGTAGCAATACAATATCAATTATTTTGACTACGAATCTTCTTTCCCTGATTGTTAAACTTCCGAGATCTACATCATTGGTGTAGACACTGTCTTGAACTATGAAAAATTGAAGAGCTTCAAAATATTCCTGGCGCGGCGTATACTTTTTGATTAATCTTGATATCATCATCTTTGCCTCGTTGAATTTGTAAGCCCAGGAAATAAGCAGCCATAGATGTTGTAACCTTAAATTCTTCATTCAATGTTTTGAAAAAAATCTTCAAGAAAGTCTGTTCAGTATTTGCTACGAATTCATCATCCACATATACAACGCTGCCTTCTTGATTTCGAACATACAAGCATGGATCCGTCTGACTCAGCTTAAATCCAAACCGAAGTACGAAATCTCGAAAGAGCTTGTTCCAGCATTTCGAAGCTTGCTTCAACCCACACAGTCTTTTTTTTTAACTTGCATACCTTGTTAGTATCATATTCATAACTACTTGGCTGTACTGTATAAATGGTTTCGTCAAATGTTCCGCATAAGAAAGCTGTTGATACATCAAACTCTGCGAGGTGCATTCCTCTATTTGCAGCAACGCTTAAAATAGATCGGGAATTGTCATCTTTGCAACTGGACTGAATGTTTGGCTGTAATCAATACCCTCACCTTGATTAAAACGCTTAACAACAAGTTGAGCCTTGTATTTGTCTATACTGCCATCTCTTTACTTTTCAGTCGATAAACCCATTTACATGGTATTGCCTTCATAACGTTTGGTAGGTTTACAACTTCACAACTATTATTCTCTTTCGATCTATCAATTTCCCACTCGGAAATACCATTCTGCTCTGGAGTGTAGCGCGCTGTCAGCCTTTGTGTTATTCCGTTTGCACGTAAGATAGACCTAACATCTTTATTGTCAAACTCCCGACCATTGTCACTTAAAATTTCCTCGACTGAATATCCCAATATCTTTGTTTGTCTAAAAAAGTTCTTGAACGCTTCGCTCACCTCTGACTTCTGTGCGAGAAAGAAGCCGCAGCAAAACTTTGTACAATTGTCCCTTGAAACAACTCTTCAAAAGGTCCACATACATTTATCGATATCTGTTCGCCAGACACCGTTGAGTTCTCTCTCGTGCCAAATGGTAAATGATGAGCGTTTCCATATGTACATACATGGTTCATAAATCTCTGCCTTTACCTTGACCTCAATGTTAAACTCTCTCTTGAGCTTTGCTTTGACATGACGTTTATCTCAATGACCCCATCTTTCGTAATAAAGTTGCAGCAAATGAGATTTATTCTCAATGACGACATTTACATCAGCGCTATGTTCAGGAACTAACGGTTTAATTGTACCATTTACATCACGTTTTCCACACAGTCGTACTTGACCGTTAATTTTGAAAAAACAGTACGTAGGTTTGGACTCAAACGTGCTCTTCTCATTACGGTCTTACACTGCTAAAACAGAGAACAGATTTTTGGAAATCGTTGGTACATACTAAACATCATTTAAAGTATTTTTAACACCGAAGTATTTCTTGTCGTATACATATATATAATGTATTTTTCCACCGCCAATTAATACAGCAATATTTTTATTTTTAAAAAAGTTAAAAATATACCTAAATGTTGTTATAATTAATTGGCGGCGCAAAAATATATATCATTTAGAGTCATTTCTTCACATCTATTTCCAATCGTTGACAATATTTGTATTGATCCTTTTTCTATTACATTTAGAAATTCTTGTCCAGCACCTTCGATACTGTCAGGAATATTAAATGCTTGAAAGCTGACAAAATAATCTGAACAATTTTTCAAATGTTTTGTTGCACCATTGTCTATCCACCAGTTGCTTTCAACTATTTCTATAGAAAAAAACCTAATTGCAAATTGTTAGTAATGCCACGTTTGTCACCACTATTTTAGTCCCGTTCTTCTTCACTATTCTACTTTTGAGTGTATTCCATCAGCAATTCACTTTCGACACTGTTACGACCCGCTTGCCTACAGTAATTGCAGTTGCCTTCGTATTTAAGCTGCTTTTTGATTACTTTCTACACGTTCGATTTAACCACTAATGGTGCTTATTCAACTCTATCACTGCTTTTGTGATTTTTTTTCGAACATGCACAGCTGTGTATGTAATTCGTGCAACATTTTATTATCATCTTTTGATAATAACATCCAAGTTGGTTTGAATGTTTGAAAGTTGTTAGCAAAATATGCAAGATTTTACATACTAAAATCAAATCTGGTAAAACAGTTCATTTTTTGCATTAAGCCATTGTTTAACTCATTCCACAAACTTCTTAACTTTGCATATTTGTTGACACATCATTTGTTGATGTCCAACTAAACGAGAAGAAATCAATATTTTAAAGAGTTGATCTTTAGACAATGCTTTAAAATTCTGCATTAATGCTTCCCGCATATCATGAGCTGTTTCTGTCTGTATAATCTTTTGGTATACAGCATCTGTAACTGCACTTGTTATCATAGAATTTGCATAACTGTTGGCCTTTCTATACAAATCCGACTTATCTTTGTGACATTTGATAGCGACTGCATCAGCTCCTTTTGTCAGTAAATCCCGTTTGTTTAATTTGACATCAATTACATCTAAAGTTCCTTCATAGTAGGTAATCTAATAAATCACGAAGTTTTCATTTTCACATCAACCAATCTGCTTCACTGTTCTATGGCTTAACATATTTCTAAATTTTTTCTATTCTATTTCTTAATCCATTTTTGTATGTAGTTTCACGTTACTAATATTCTGAATACAACATTATTCAAGACAGTACTGGGCCCATAACCTGTTGTTATTTTACTTTGTTCTTATGTACAGTGAAATTAATAATCGATTCAACCTTTTATAACACCAAAACTTCTTTTATTAGTTTTAACTTTCTATAATACAAACATGACGGGACATATCTATTTTAACAAAAAAAAAAACAACACAAGCGTCAGTAGATTTTGTTCTTTTCTTCTTCTTCTTCTCAATTTAATTGACCTCCGGATTGGTCCATTGCAGCCAGTCACTTTTGTAATATAAAGTCACAGAAATGAAGAACAGAGTTTTTTGTTGACTTACTTACGTTTAAATTCTAAAAGGATAACTGTAAGGACGTATGAATATAGTAGTGTTACTGATGTTTCTCTCTTCTACTGTTTTCAGAGCTTCTAAGACGGCAATCATCTCGGCACTTGCAATGTTAATTCTTGTATCCAATTTAAGTTCATGTCGACGTTTCAATTCTTTTACAAAGACGCCGATTTCTACCAATTCAGGATCGAGTTTTTGAAGGCATATATGTTTTTGAAGGCATATATGTATATATTATAGGAAAGATTGACAATATTGTTGTTAATATGTACGAAAAGGTTTTATTTGGTGGAAGAAATCATTATTGTTTATTGTTCAGTATTATGTATTATTATACAGTATGTTATTGTTGTATAAATGTAACACATTTGAGAGCTGAATTAACATTGGCGGCTCCTTTTATCTCCAGATATTATATCTACGGCGAGTTGCTAGAAACGCAGTTTCCATTAGGAAATTCCATGCTGCATTATTACGTTCTATTCCGGTGAGTAAAAATTTATTTGCGAGCTTCCTAAATCGAAGATGTAATAGGAGTTCAGCTGCCTCATTCAAAAGGGTTCTTCTGCTTCAATCACAGTAGTTGGCGTACAAGCCGACAGGCTTTTTAGTTTCACCATACCAGAGTAAAAAAACCAAACAAAACTGAAATAGGCCTGTGGCGCGAAAATTGAAGGAAAACAAAAACTGTTCTTGAGTCGGGGCTCCAGCGACTCATTACACACCTGAAAAGGAGCCTTGGAATAAGAAAACCATCACCACAAAGGATAAGAATTGAAAGAAAGAATAAAATAAAGGAACAATGAATCACTATAATGGAAACTTAATGTTAGAAAGAAAACGGAATAAACAACCATAAACCTTAATTGAACCTAAACCTAATAAAAACCAAATAGAAAAAGGCGGAAAAATACATAACCTGATAAGATCAGAAACCAAATCCATACTCTGCCGACGTCTAATTTCACAATTAAAAAAAAGATGATTAAGATCACCTAATTCCCCACAGTCACAATCAGGAGAATCCAAAATATTGATTCTATGAAGATGATAAGGAACAAGACAATGACCAAAACGTAGTCTGCAAATAGTAGCGACACACGGCCTGGACAAAAAGAAGCACTAACAAACCAGGGTCTAAGTGGCACATCTTCCTGAACTAATCTATAAAATCTACCACGGGTTACAGAAGAAGAATGCCAAAACTCACGCTACGAACCTCTCAATTCCTCCCTCAGGGAAGGAACTATGTTTTTAAAGGAAACCTCAGACCAAACCATCGGCCTAAACCTACCAACTTTAGCTAAAGCGTCCGCCCTTTCATTATAAGAGATACCAGAATGACCAGAGATTCAACATAAAATAACATTAATACCACAGGAGTGAGCATCATGCAAAAGCTCCCTAATCACAAAAATCAAACGACAATTTGAGTCAAGACTACCCCTCTCTAATGCCATAAGGGCACTTTTGCAATCCGAAAATACAATATTATTCCTATTTTTTGAAGACCTAATAAACAAAATAGCAATATAAATAGCAACAAGGTCAGCCGTAAATGCAGAAGCCCACTCACAAATTGACCCGGAAAAAGTGAAATTCACCGAAGGAGAAAAACCCCCACTCACGCAGAGGCAGGGTTAGAGTGCTTAGATCCGTCTGTAAAAAAATTATTGAAGCCAGACCATTTCTCTTTAAGATAATCCTTAAATAAAGAATCTGCAAAATCTCCCAAGACCGAATCATTAGGAAGAACCCTTTCAGTCAGGGGTTAAAAAACCTAGTATAAAAATCCACCCTAAAAATATCAGGAACAATAGCTGAATACAATACAACCTTAAACTTAACCGCATCTCTAAAACAAGACACAATCAGGGGCACACGAGATCTAAAACGACGTCTGATAAGGTCAGATTATCAGTAATCGCTAAAGTTTTCAACAAATACTCCATGGTTAAAAACCGAAAACGAAGAAACAGAGGAGGATCACCCGCCTCCAACTGAAGGGCATTTGGTAGGTGTAGACCTCATAGCCCCCAACACAATCCTCAAACATTGAAACTGTACCCTGTCCAACTTCTGCTGCAAGCCATTAGAACAGCTACCGAAAATCGAACACCCAAATTCCATTTTCGACCTAACCAGAAAAAATACAAAATACGCATAGTTAGCGGATCAGCACCCCAACTTTTCCCACATAACGACCTAATTATATTGATAGTTTTGTAACAATTGTTAATGAGATGAGAAATATGAACTTACCAATTTAACTTCGTGTCCAACCATAGACCCAAATAACATGTCGAGCTTTTAACAGAAATCAAAGAATCACGAAAGTGGAAAGAACTCAAAGAGAAATCCCTTCGCTTTCTGGAAAACCAAACCGAGGAAGACTTTTGCGTTGACAATGTCAACCCACAACCATCCAACCAACTGCCAATTTTTCGCAACCCATCCATCATCTGACTCCTTAAGACCTCAAAGTCCGAACCAGCCGTATAAATAACAATATCATGCGCGTATTGCAGGCAACGAATATTCGGAGATAAATAATTCTCCAATCCTATCATATAAATATTATATAACAAAGGACTCAACATGCTGCCTTGAGGCAAGCCCTTAAAAGAATCTCTAGACGATTGCAAATTTCTCAATCTCAACGTTTTTTTGAAAAACTAACTGATGTACACAGTGAATAATCGCATGAGGCAACTTATAATAATAACATTGTCATAGGCAGATTCAATATCTAAGAAGGACGCCACCAACATCCTGATGTACACAGTGAATAATCGCATGAGGCAACTTATAATAATAACATTGTCATAGGCAGATTCAATATCTAAGAAGCACGCCACCAACATCTCACCCCTGGCAAAAGCTGACAAAATATGAGAAGATAGTACAGTCAAATTATCATTATTGTTGATCTTCCCTTCCGAAATCCAAACTAAGACTTATCCAATAAGCAATGATGCTCAAACCACCATTCAATTCTCAATTTAAGCATTTTCTCAAAAATTTTCCTAACACACGACAAGAGAGAAATCGGGCGAAAATTCTTCAAGCAGGATGGATTCTTCCCCGGCTTCAAAACAGAACAAACCAAAACTTTCTTCCAGGACAAAGGAACCCACCCACCGTCAAGGATATTATTAAATATTGTTAAGAGATAATTCAAAGCTTCCACAGGGAACTGCGCGATCATAGAATAAGAAACAGAATCTAAACCAGGAGATGAACTTTTATTCCCATGAATGACCGCTTGAAGCTCAACCAAAGTAAAATGTCTACCTAAATTATTAGAATTCCCTCCTAAAGGAGGAGCTAATTCCTTCAAAGAAGGAACATAAGAAGGAGCAAGAGACGAAAGAGAAACATCTTGCCATTCAGACTTAAAGATACCAAAGGATCTGTTCACATTAGAACAAACCCGAGAATAAGATCTAACCGATTTCCAAACCAAAGAGATGTCCGAATTTGCATTGAGCGAAACACAAAAATTCCTAAAATGTAACCTCTTTTTTTTTATTAAGAACCATTTTAGAACGAGCAATATAACGTTTGGCTATCAAATAAGCATCCATTTACCCAGAGCGTTTAAATTGTCTGTTAAGCTGTCTCAGAAGCTTCACAATCCGAGAGCATTCATCATCCCACCAAGAACATGCTGAATGTTTACCCTTTACAGGTTTTCTTTTAGGAATAGAAACTTCTGTCGCATACATGATTATATCATAGAAATCTTCATAGGACGAATGAGGAGCTATCTGAAACTTATTAGCGATATTCGACGAAAAGGACTTCCAGTCAGCATTCTTAAACACAAAACGATCAAAAACAGTCCTATCGGGATAACACGAAATTCACCCAAATTACCAGTTACACTAACTGGAAAATGATCACTTCCCAGAGTATCATCCAACGTAAACGAGGATAGATTATGCGCAATATCTTCTGAACAAAACACTAAGTCAATTACACTAGGATTCGAAAGAGGAGGAAGAAGAAGCGTGGACGCTCCATCATTTAAATTAACCAGACCAATCTCCTCTCTCTAAGATAAAATAAAACCCTTCCCCTGCTATTTGTATCAAAGCAACCCCAAGAAGGGCGATGAGCATTAAAATCCCCTACAAGAATGAAAGGGGGTTGAACATAGGATAAAACATTCGTTCATTGCTCCAATGATAAATTGGTATCAAGCGAGATATATCCACCCACTATTGACAGACTACCAATTTTAACTATAAGAAATTGAGCTTTCTCAGGTAGAATACATTGTGGAATAAAACCAGAATAATTACATCCCTTACGAATTAAAAAAGATAGACCACCATACTCAGTATCGAGGCAATTATGAACTGTTGTGTAATCTGGAGAGGTAATGAAACTACCCTCCCGAAGCCATGTTTCTGCTAAAATAATCACATCGGGCTTGCAAGGTTGATCCTTAATATAACCAAAAAGACTGGCCTTGTTTTTCGAATATCTACGAATGTTCCAAAATAAAAGATTTAATGTATCATCGTTTCCACTTCCTGTATCGTATCTAGCCATGATAAGTTATTATGAAAAGAAGAAGGAATTACTACCTGTAGGAAATTTACAAAACCCGTGCTATCGGACTGAAATGCCGATTTTAAAGAACTAATAAGAAGATTATTATTGATTAAATCAGGAATAGAAAAATTTTCCAATGCTGATGAAGAACTAAGGTCATTAGAGCCGATCAGCTCCTTATTAACCGAAAGATCTGGACCGCGACCATTTTTGTTGATGAGATAATCCTCCTCATAAGGATTTTTCCTTTTGACAATCTATGGCCTAGGAACATTCACAATCTTAGTAAAATTAAAGTTTTTCTCTTGCTGCGCCACTTTAGAGAAGGAAGAGGGGAGCCAGCCCGGTTAAGTGGTGACCCCGACTCACTTCGAAGAGACGGGAAATTTTGCTGAGTATACTGAATCTGAGAATCCTGAATTACGACGGCACACTTTCGAAGCCTCAAAAAAGGAATATCCATAACGAGCCATAGCCAATTTGACATCTCTCTGAAAAATAAATTCAGGACAACTTCTATCTTTAAATTTAACCCCTTCCTCCGTTGCTAGATGATTACTCTTACAAAAAAACACAGACCGGCTTAGAACCATTTGGACAACTTCCCGTCTCATGATTAAGTGCACAAGCAGCACACCTTAACTTTGACTTACACTGCGATTTGATATGACCATAACGACAACAATTCATACATTGAATAACAGGAAGAATATAAGCCTCCGGTTCTCTAAAATTGTAGAAAAGACTTATGTAATTAGGAAGATTCTTCCCTCTAAAAGTCACGATAATAGAAGAAGAATTCATTAAAATTGATTTACCATCCTCAATTAAAGTTTTCCTCTGGATCCGTTTTACCCCCAAAATTTTCCTACCTCACATCCCTAAATATTCTTAAAAATAGTTTCAACATCTAATTCTGGGTCAATATTCCGAACAATACCCTTACAAGAAATAAGAAAACTAGGAATATAAGCCTTAAAACCATTATTTTTACCAAAATTAGAAGAAAGAAATTTATTAACAAATTTCAACGAGGAAAATTCAATACCAAGCTTATTCCGACCCCTTTTTTCTATACGTTTTACCCCTTCAATTTTATTGGTTACGAATAATTTGTCAATGACCATATCTTTCAATTTACCCACATTCTTATCAAGAAACTCTATATACATATACCACAAAAGGAGGGCAATCCGAAATTTCATATAAACTAGATGACACTAGATGACCGACAAAATTTGAGTGGCCTTCTTCTTAATAATTTCTATAAATTTCTTCGTGATAATCGCAGTTTTACTACTCAAAGGAATCGCATTGGACAAATCGCTAGAATCGTTTTTAGAGTCAAAGTAAACACCGAGGTCGATCGCTTTTTGCAACTCAGGCAATAAAGAAATCGGAACATCTATTTTAGATAATAAAGACAAATCCGAAGGAGATTTAATATTAGTTTCCAAACAATTAATTAACGGAACAGATTCAGAAAAATATAATTTATGATAAGATGGATTTTCGACCATCTTCGAGGCATTATCATCGGAGGGGTCAGACCCCTCCGAAGGGGGATTCATCCAAAAATATATACAAGAAAAGGAACAGAATTAATAAAAAAAAGTAAGGAAAAGAAAGAAAATTAAATAATTAAAACAAAAAGACAAAACTTTACCACAGGGCTACCACTATTAAATCACTTCTCAATAGGAACGGATTTAAATCACAATCACACACTACGAAAGCGAAAACTCGAATCCATTCAAAAGGGTTAGAGCAGGTGTTGATTTCATCGCCCCTGAACATATACCTAGGCCAGAATATTGTATCCGCTGCAACCTCATGGCTTTCTTGTGGGAGAGTGGATCCAGTGGTATCAAAATAAAACTCAGGTCAAAATAAAACTTAGGTCTTCCTAATCTAGTATAATCGCTACTATTAAGTATGTTAAGGTGACAATTTGATAGACTATCTCACCAAAATTATGCATAGATTTACAGCGCCATCCTGGATGTAAAGCGTTGAAATTTTCTCCAATGAAGCGGGGTTTGTTTAGTCCTCTAAATAAAGCTTTCAAGGTTTCTGCTCCTATTCTAGCATTAAGAGTGATGTAGAAATTTCCAATTGATACGTTAAATATCTGTACTGACAAGGTTTTATGTGAGTATTTCTAACAGGTTTCAGCGCTTTAACTACATCCACAAATGCAACATTATATCCAGCCATGTATTCTTTAGTTTTTTTATGTCTATTAAATTCAGGGCAACTTCTATTTACAGATTCATGGTGCCCATCACAATGGTGTCAACAAATCTTTTCATTTTAGCAGTCTTTTCTCTTGTAAGATTCACCACAACGGCTACAATTACTCTTACCTTTGCATTGTTTCGCAGTATGTCCATAATACATACACTTGTAACACTGTCTAATAGCAAACTTGTAAAGCTCTACATCTATTGGTGTAAAGAAGAGAAAACGGCTTTTTTGTAATATAGTTTCCTCAAAAGTTACTGCCACTGTACCTGTAGGTATATATGATGTTACACCATCAACAACAGTTCTCCTGTTAAGTCTACGTACTTTTAACACTTTAAAATGGGCTTGAATGTTATTCAAAATATTTTCCTTCGATAGGGAAGAAAAAACCTGTCTAATAATGCCTTGGCAAGAAACTATATGGGAAGGTATAAAGGCCATAAGTTTGTGCGATTGTAATTATTGGCGTTTTATAAAGATATGTATTAGCACTTTTAGCGCAACTGAATGAAACAGCTAGCCTATTCTTACCGTTTTTCTCTATGGTTTTAATTCCACCAATATTTTAGTTTTTCAGAATCTTACCAATCATCACAGAGTGTATTGAACCAGTTTGTTCAGTATCTGTTCCGTACTGCACATATACTGTAAATGGGTCAACAGTCTTTGAATTATATAGAAATGGTATACCTAGGTGATATGTCCTTGGGTTGACTTTTGTCGGTGGTAGATTCATTTGTCTGAGGATTAAGTGTAATTGTTTCGCCTTCCATATGCCCTTGCTGTATCCATACGATTAGCTTGAGATTTAATTTTCTTAATTAAATTTTACGAACTATTAGGAGAAAGAACAAGGACAGAAATTGTCATTTTTGGAAGAAGGGATCCTCTCCCGAGGGTGCTTCAGACATAGTTAGGAAAATCTGCTAAGTTAGGTTATGATTACAAGCCTACTAAATTTTAAATGCGCTTTAACAATTGCAACTTAGCAGCACTAAATACTATACAGAGCTAATATACCAAGAGCTAACTTTTAATGTGATGATCCTCTTTATACGAGTGAAAGAAGGATGAAAATATGAGTTCTATGTATATGTTAACAAAGTCAAGAAATACGCATGCTATTCTGCTGGACAATTGTGTTGTATGCTACCGTTGTCTAACAGCACGTACCCCCACTGTTCTTTACCCTTGTCTAACTACTAGAAAATGCTATCGTCACATCGATCTTTTCAATTTCAATCAATTCAACGAAGCCCTCATCCGCACTACTGCGAGATGAGGGAAACGAATCATGCGCATATATGCTTACAGTTGAAGTCCGCCCCTATTCCAGTACATTAGAATACAATCCACAGGTTGCAAATAGTATCCCGGTATATACATATAAGAAAAACTACACTCACAACAATTTGGACACAATATCTAATCAAAATTCAATTAAAATCAGAAGCACACGAATCATGTTCACGATTTTTTTCTCTTTTCTATGCTTTGTTTGATCTTTGGCCTTTTCTTGTAACTTGTACACGTTCGTTAATGTATTTCAATAGTTTCAATGTCACTACAAGCAATGAGTTGAACTTGTAAATAGCGCCAACAGTAACATATTGGTTGAATTCGAAAACTATAATAGTTAGAATAAGTAGTGTTGTCCGAAACTGTTTTTGTAGAAAATGTCGTACTCTACAAAAAACTTTTTTACACATTCTTTGATATATTACCCTGTTAAAGCTCAGTAGACGGTAAAAAAAAAGGAAGATTGGGGTTTTCTAGTTAATTAGATATGTGTTACATGTTGACGCTCTTTTCCAGCTCTACAACTTGTTGGTCGCTCAAACAGTCATCATGTATCATTCACCAACACATCGTCATATACTTTCCCCAAGCCTTTCCTTTGTTAGAATATACTCTACTTCTTTCTTAAATATTGAAAGTTTGTACTTTTCGCAAATGATACTAAGGAAAAGCAGTTTCAAGATTTTTAATAAGTGATTTATGTTCCAACTACCAAACTTGAAGTTATTTGATTATTATTTCATTTATATCGGTTTAGTATACCTTGGTTGGAACTAATTTGAATATAATTTTTTGTAGTTTTTAAAATGCGAATTATTATCCTTTTTATAATTACCATTCCCGTTGAGATGAATAAACACGTTTTCCAAGAATAAAGAAAATTAGCCTCTGGCATACATATTTG